>OZ030010.1:114058093-114247295 GCA_964023405.1 Apodemus agrarius
GTAGGTGTCCCTTCCGTTAGCCTCTTTGGGGTCTGGATGATTAATAGAACCCCTTCAAGTCCTCTTTCAGCTCTCCCCCTTGGCAAAGGAACCCCAGTACCTAAATAAGCAGATTCTCTTTGAAGCAGCAGCAGAGGAAGCCTTAGCAGTCTCTCAGCAGCTCTGCCCCAAGGTTCCTAGAGAGAATGTTTACAGGCGCTACCACAGCAACGATGGCAGTTTCAACAATGGGAAGCCATGGGCCTCTGTCAATAAAAGAAAATGCTTTGAGAGGAGAGAGAATGCAAGTCCTACATGCTATTTGACCTCATTATCAAAACTAAGCTATACAAAGCAAGCCTAGCTTCTTCCCAGGAGGAGATGCATGCCCGGCTGTACCCGGAGGGCTGGTGAGGTGCCCTTCTTCACCGAAAAGCACTTGCGTGCTGTGCGAGCCATGACATCAGGCTGCCTCCATCTTGCAATAGTGTCCTAGGGTAGGGATTACTGTTTCATATTATATTTGCATGAACTGAGGCACAGAGAATGCCCTGGGAATTACCCAGAGCTCAAACCCAGAAGTTCCTACCATCACTTGGACCTTTTCATGCCATCATTCTGAGGTTAGGACTTTGTGTGCTTGACCGTTTGACTCTTTTGTGCATTGAGGATGGGAGAGTGGAGGGATGAGGATCTGCGCAGACTCAGAGACAGTTGACTTAGCACTTTTTTTTTCTTCCATTTCCTGTCTACAAAATAAAGACGAGCGTGGTCTAGAATAAAGGGCTTCAGACAAAGTCTTTTTATAGAGCCTGTGCTGGCCTCAGATATGAGATCCTCATGCCCCAGCCTCCTGAGTGCACCACCAGGCCCAACATCGAGCAGGTTTTCCTTCCTTTCCTCCCTCCCTCCCTCCCTCCTTCCCTTCCTTCCTTCCTTCCCTTCCTTCCTTCCTTCCTTCCTTCCTTCCTTCCTTCCTTCCTTCCTTCCTTCCTTCCTCTCTCTCTCTCCCTCTCTTAGCCCAGTGCCTTTTTTTGATTTATTTATTTTATGTATATGAGAACACCATTGCTGTCTTCAGACACACACCAGAAGAGGGCATCAGATCCCATCAACAGAAGGTTGTGAGTCACCATGTGGTTGCCGGAACTTGAACTCAGGACCTCTGGAAGAGCAGTCAATGCTCTTAACCACTGAGCCATCTCTCCAGCCCTCAGCCCCTCTTAAAAGCAGGGTCTTATGTATTCTAGGCTGAACCTGAACTTGCTATGTAGTAGAGGTTGGCCTTGAACTTCCGATCCTCCTAATGTTATGGAATTACCTATGTGCATCATCATACCAGGGCTTCATGCATGCTAGGCAAGAATGCTGCCGACCGAGTTGCATCCTTAGGCCTCAATACATTGTTTGTTTCGGGGCGGGGGGGGGCAGAGGTTGTCGTTGTAGTTGGATTTTGTGTTGCTTGTTTGTTTTTGAGACAGGCTCTCATTATGTTAGCTGTGTCTGGCCTGGAACTTGCTACATAGACGAGAATAGCCTCAAACTCACAGATATCTGCTCTGCCTTTGCCTCCAAAGAGTTGGTGTGTTTGTGTGTGTGTGTGTGTGTGTGTGTTTAAATGGGATTAAGCCCAATTATTCATATGAAGATTAAGAGTAGTAGTGCCAAGTACATCATAAACTTTCCATATAACAGTTAATAATATTCCCAGTATTGTTATCAATAATAGTGTTATGTTTAAAAGGTTTACTTATTTTATTATTTTATGGATAAGTGTTTGGTCTGAATGTATTTATGTGTACCACACTATGCTTCACAGCAGTGGATTCCAGAATATGTTGGAGCCTCTAGATCTGGAGTTGCAGACTATTGTGAGTTAGCATGTGGGTGCTAGGAACTGAACCTGGGTCTTCTGCAAGAGCAAGTAACATTCTTATCTGCTGAGCTCTCTCTCCAACCCTGATAGTAGAGATAGCTTTAAAATTTTCTACTTACTTATGTATTTTAATGTACCAGTGCTCTGTTTGCATGTATGCATGCATGCCAGAAGAGGGCATTCGATCCCATTATAGATAGTTGTGAACCATATGGTTGCTAGGAATTGAACTCAGGACCTCCAGTACTCTTAACTGCTGAGCCATCTCTCCAGCCCCAGGAGTGATATTTTTAATGGTATGTATTTAAATGGCTAGTGAAATGAAAATCGGGTGACTTTATATCAGGACCTAGTCATTTTAGTCCAGAAAACTTCAGGTTCTGAATTCCTGACCATGCTGTCGTGTAGAGTGGCTGTTTACTAGGACACAGATGATCTGCACTGGAGCAAAGAAGAAAACTGCTCTCTTAGGTGTCATTTTTTTTTTCCTCAGGAGAGATCCCGGGCTCACTGTCTGGATGGCACCATGCACATCAAGATTCCATACATTGAAATACTGCTGCTAGCCGTGTGTGGTGGCGCATGCCTGTAATCCCAGCACTTGGGAGGCAGAGGCAGGCAGATTTCTGAGTTCGAGGCCAGCCTGATCTACAGAGTGAGTTCCAGGACAGCCAGGACTACACAGAGAAACCCTGTCTTGAAAAACCAAAACCAAAAAAAAAAAAAAAAAAAAAAGAAAAGAAAAAAAAAGAAAAGAAAAAAGAAATACTGCTGCTGAGATGAAGTTCCAGATACACGGTGAGCGGCTGGGGTGGGGGGCGTGGAGGCTGTATGGCAAGGCAGGAAGATCCCATTACATGATGGGGTCCATCCCAGCACCAGAATAAAAGAGGAAAGAGTAATAATATATATGTTGCTATATATATTATATATAGTAATTACCATATTAAATATATAATAAATATCTTATACTATATATGATCTGTATTATATTTTTAATATATTATTATATTTATGATTTTAATGCTCTAGTAACTTTAGAGCTGGGTGGGGTGACGGTGTATACCTACAATCCCAGCCCCTGGAAGCAGAGGCAGAAGGATCACCACAAATTAGAGGCAGTGCAGGCCCTAGGACAGTGGGTGACATCCATGGGGAGGATCTGATGTGGCGGATTGAATGAGACATCTCTTGTATGCCATATTCTTGGGCATTCGATTCCTTGGTCCCCAGTTGGTGACACTGTTTGGGTGATACTGATTAGGAGTTGTGTCTTTGGGTAGTCAGAAGTGTTGGATGGTATGGTGTCTTGCTGGGGCAAACACGCGAAAGGCTGTGTCACTGAAGCAGACACAGGAGAGAGGATGTCCTGCTGAAGCGAGTGTGTGAGAGGACACGCGATGCAGGAGTCTTTGCTAACAACACACATGTATTTGTCCGCCTTGCGTTGCACAGTTGAGCTGCACTTGTTAGACACTCAGCAGAGGGGAAACCCACCAAAAGGCTTCTGGTGGTGTGCCGGTTGCTTCTGGCCACTGCCATAGGCTGGTTGGCAGAGTGGTGTCAGCTGAGACAGACTCATGTAGCGTCTTGCGAAGTCAGACTCGTGCTGAGGCAAGCCGTGGAGGACACGTGACATTTGGAGGGAGTATAAATAGGACCCAATGGCCAGTGATGGAGGCTGAGCTAGCCTCGGCTATAGGGCTAGCTGGGCAACGCCTGTTCTTGCACCGTCACATCTTCGCTGAAAGAGGCACAGCCAAGACCGTCGCCGTCTCCTGGAGTTCCCATTGGGCCTGGTCCCTCCTGCTGACTCCTGCTCATTTGGCTGAGGCCTGGCCGTTCCTGCTAGGTAATGCCACTATTTTTATTTCTGTGGATTTGTGTGTGGGTGCCCACAGAGGGGTCAGCTCCTCTGGAGCAGGAGTTACATACAGGCAGTCGGGAACCACCTGGCCTGTGCTTGGAACTGAACTCAGCTCCTCTGAAAGAACAGCAAGCACTCTTTGGGGTTTAGCAATCTCCCCAGCTCCAGTTGCTTGAGCTTATACAGTTTGGTTTGGTTTTGGTTTTGCTTTTGAGTTGGTTTGTTTTTGTCTTATCTTTTGTTTGTTTATTCCAAATTTTATTTCACATAATTTTCCATGAATTGTGCTCTTTATTGCAGAGGTTTAAAAGACGCCTTTACCAAGTGTGCCTTTTTTTTTTTTTTTACATGTGCATGAGTGCTTCGTGTACGTCTGTGGGCTACTTGAGTGCCCCGTGCTTCTGTAGCCCAGAAGGTCTAGATCGCCTAGAAGTGGAGTGAGAGGTTGTGAGCTGTCATGTGGGGGCTGGGAATTGAGCCTGGCTTGTGGCCAAGAGCAGACAGTGCTGTTGACCACGGTGCAACCCCGGACCAGCCCCTACCTTAGGTTTTGGTAATTTAACCAACATCATGGTTATCAGACATCAGTAATAAAAGGCCCTGCTATTTTTTGTATTAACTTTAATCATAGAAATTGTTTATATTTGATGTCTTTAGTGATGATCACGCATCCACATTACCTTCAAATAATGAAACTTCAACCTCTAAGCTCATACCTGTTCATGCATTCTGTTGACCAGGCAGGCTGAGACTTACAAAAAGCTACTGTGTGGATGAGCAGGTAATGTCACTGAGTTGGGCTGTGCATGTGGAAGGCAGCTTTTGGGAGTCACTTTCTCTTTCCATTTTGTTTGAAGGCACGGTCTCCTGGCAGTAACCATGCGGCAGGAGGAGCTGCAGTCAGTACTGGAGCATGAAGCAAAGAGCTCACCTGTCAGCAACGCCACCATGGGGACACCTCTGATAGGCAACGCGCCCTGAGGGTCCTGTTTCCTGAAGACTCCTCGTGCCTTTACTGTACTTGCTGCTGCCTTGGTCACTCTGGTTCTTTCTTTTTTTCTTTTGCCTTGTATGAATATTCTTGGGGTGGTGGTGGTTTCTAATTCCCAACTGGGCAATGAAATCACAAAGCGTAACAACAGTGATGATTTCCCAAAAAGCATTACCAATCAGATAGATTAATGATCTACCATAAGATTTCAGAGAAAAAAAATTAAATACATATGGTTAAAAAGAGTAGCTCAAGGTGCTTTTTATGTACAATTAATTAAATCAGGCCAGGGTGTTTTGTCAGCTTCTTTGTAGCAGAAAACCTGGGGCACAACAGAAAACAGTCTTAGTTACTGAATGAAAGGCGTGTTAAGGTCAGGAAGCAAAAACAAGGCAAGTCCAGTTGCTAAGGGCTCGTGAGTTTCACTTACAAGGGACAGGCTAACTGAGTTTCAGTGCCCGCTGTTTAGATTGACCTTCTGTGTCCATTTGTAAAATCTGGAGAGATGGCTCAGCGGGTAAGAGCACTGACTGCTCTTCCAGAGGTCCTGAGTTCAAATCCCAGCAACCACATGGTGGCTCACAACCATCTGTAATGAGATCTGACGCCCTCTTCTGGGGTGTATGAAGACAGCTACAGTGTACTTACATATAATAAATAAATGAATCTTTAAAAAAAATGATTTTTCTAGTTTTATAACTATAAGTTTGCTGATGAGTTCTGCTGTGCATCTTGAGAACTTTGTGCTGTGCAGCACGTAGATTGGATAGATTCTTCTTTTTCTGTTATCTCAAGGAAAGTGAAAGATCTCTGGCCTAAAGTTTGCTAGTTAACTATCCATTGACTTTGCTATGAAAACAATATAAGAACAGGTAGGTTAACTGTGTCAGATGAATAAGAATTGCGTTAAGTTAGAATAACATGATGTCTACCTCCTTGCTTGGAACTGCAAACTGCCATCTGCTGGTACAAGATAAACTGGCTGTTAAAAAGATTTGGCTTGCTCAATTCCTGTTACTCTATAATAGAGAAACGATTACTTTAGGACACAGATGTATTACGGAAAGAAATTATATGAGAAACTGAGTGACCAGATATAGAATAACTTGTTTTTTAAAAATATAAAACCTGAGGGCTGGAGAGATGGCTCTGTGGTTAAGAGGTCCTGAGTTCAATTTCCAGCAATCATATGATGGCTCACAATTATCTGTAATGGGATCTGATGCCCTCTTCTGGCACACAGGTGTACATGCAGATAGAGCACTCATACATAAAATAAATAAATCTTTAAAAAAAGAATGCTTACCAAAAAGGAAAAAAAAATTTAAAATTATGAAACTTGTAATCATTATATGTAATTGAAATTCATGATTAAGAAATCATTATAGGGGCTGGAGAGACAGTTCAGTGGTTAAGAGTACCAACTGCTCTTCCGAAGGCCTTGAGTTCAAATCCCAGCAACCACATGGTGGCTCACAACCATCTGTAATGGGATCTGATGCCCTTTTCTGGTGTGTCTGAAGACAGCTACAGTGTACTCACATACATAAAATAAGTAAATCTTAAAAAAAAAAAAAAAAAAAGAGAAATGGCCAGGCAGTGGTGGCGCATGCCTGTAATCCCAGCACTTGGGAGGCAGAGGCAGGTAGATTTCTGAGTTCGAGGCCAGCCTGGTCTACAGAGTGATTTCTAGGACAGCCAGGGCTACACAGAGAAACCCTGTCTCGAAAAACCAAAGAGAGAGAGAGAGAGAGAGAGAGAGAGAGAGAGAGAGAGAGAGAGAGAGAGAGAGAAATGGATAGGAAGCAGCCATGGTGCCCAGCCGGAATGGCAATGATCCCACTTCCACGAGGATTGACAACAGCGAGTGGACACTTGGTTCAACCAGCCCAGCTGGCATGGAAGAGCCATAGACACAAGGGCTGGCAGGCGAAAGTGCACCGCGTTGCTCCTCGTCCTGAGTCCAGCCCCATCAGGCCCACCGTGAGGTGCCCTACAGTTAGGTACCACACCAAGGTCCAGGCTGGCAGGGGCTTCAGCCTGGGGGAACTCAGGGTGGCTGGTATCCACAAGAAAATGGCTTGCACCCTGGGCATCTCTGTGGACCCAAGAAGGCGAAACAAATCCACTGAATCCCTGCAGGCCAACGTTCAGCGCCTGAAGGAGTACGGCTCCAAGCTCATACTGTTCCCCAAGAAGCCTTCCGCTACAAAGAAGAGAGACAGTTAGTTCTGCTGAAGAACTTACGGTGGCCACCCAGCTGACAGGACCTGTGATGCCTGTCCGGAATGTGTATAAAAGGAAAAGGCCAGAAGAGAAGAACTTCAAGGCTTTTGCCAGTCTCCGCATGGCCCGTGCCAATGCCCTGCTCTTTGGCATCCAAGCAAAAAGGGCGAAGGAAGCTGCCGAGCAAGACGTTTCCATAAAGAAAAAAAAAAAAAAAAAAAAAGAGAGAGAGTGAGAGAGAAATGGTTATAATGTGATTTTCTTTTCCTGTGTGGGGGATTTAATTAAAGTATGTAAAGACTAAGAGAAAAAGTTGTTGGAGCCTACCGTGTGTGTGTGTGTGTGTGTGTGTGTGTGTGTGTGGTGTGTATGCGCGTGCGTTTTAGTCACCGACCACACATCTCCTTGGATCACTAAACACACCGCTGGAGCAGGCTTCTAGCAGTTTCTTCTTGTTTCTGCCATGCTTCATAGCCCAGGTTAGCAGGTCTCAAGGTTCCAGGTGATTCTCCTGCTTCTGCCTCTCATCTTGCACTAAGAGTGCGAGGATTACAGATGCTTGCTACCACATGCAGCTTTTTAAACGATTTAGTTTAAATGTTGTGTGTCTCTCCATGCGTAGGTATGTGCATAAGTGAATCCTGGTGCTCCTGAAGTCCCCAAGATGTTGGATCCTCTGGGCCTGTTGTTAGAGCTGGTTATAATCACCTAACATGGATGCTGGGAACTGAACTTGGGTCCTTTACAAGAGCAGTAAGAACACTTAACCAGAGCCGCCTCTCCAGCCCTATGTTCCTATGTAAAATGGGGGTTCCGGGGATGGAACTCAGGTAATCAGGCTTGCAAGGCTAGCATTTTTATCAGCTGAGACATCTTGCCAACCTGGCTGAGCCTTTTGATCCCTCGAAGGTAAGGTAAGGTCTAAGTCCTTACTCAACATAGAAGCCTCAGAAGGGTTTTCAGCCCGTTGCAACCCTTAAAGAGGTCAACATTTCAGAGGAGGAAGCTGAGGCAGGATAGAAAGGGACAATTATGGGAATGTAGGAAAGGAGCACCTTCCCCCCCCCCCAAGAGTCTGACTGAAGCCTCTTTCCAGCTGAGAATTGCAGCACAATTAATAACATTTGCTGTAAAGGTTGTCAACATTAAGGATAATATTCCTTTATATTTAGTTATGTTAAAACAGCAACAAACCAGGCTTAAGGCCGGAATGTGTAGGACCTTGAGTAGGGACTGAACATTTTCTAGAAATCTCAAATCAAGACAGTTAACATTCAGAGTTAAAATAACCTACCTAGACTTTTACCTTACCCTGGTAATCTGGATGACATCCCTTCCAGAACCAATTTATGGTATCATTTATGTTTCTTAGTTTCTTAGGGTTTCTATTCCTGCACAAACATCATGACCAAGAAGCAAGTTGGGGAGGAAAGGGTTTATTCAGCTTACACTTCCACATTGCTGTTCATCACTAAAGGAAGTCAGGACTGGAACTCAAGCAGGTCAGGAAGCAGGAGCTGATGCAGAGGCCTTGCAGGGATGTTTCTTACTGGCTTGCTTCCTTATAGAATCCAAGACTACCAGCCCAGGGATGGCACCACCCACAATGGTCTGGGTCCTCCCTCTTTGGTCACTAATTGAGAAAATGCCCCACAGCTGGATCTCATGGAGGCATTTCCTCAAGGGAGGCTCCTTTCTCTGTGATAACTCCAGCCTGTGTCAAGTTGACACACAAAACCAGTCAGTACACTCAGCAACCCTTTAACGATAGCAACTTCAAAACCCACTGTACTGGCTAGCTTTATGCTGACTTGACACAAGCTGGAGTCATTAGAGAGCCTCAACTGAGAAAAATGTCTCTAGAAGGTTGAACTGTAGGCAAACCTGTCGGGTATTTTATTACTTAGTGATTCATGGGGGGAAGCAGCCCATCACGGATGGTGCCACCCTGGGCTGGTTGTCTTGGGTTCAATAAGGGAACGGGCTGAGCAAGCCATGGAGAGTACCCCAGTAAGTAGCACCCCTCCAAAGGACTTGGTATCAGTCCTTGACTCCAGGTTCCTGCCCCCACTGCTTTTGATGCTGAACTGTTATATGGAACTATGAGTGAAATAAAACGTTTCCTCTTCAAGTTACCTTTGCTCATGGTGTCTCTGATCACACCAACAGTAACCCTAAGACACCTACCGAAATCCTATATATAACTATTGTAACAGAAGAAAGAAGGCTCTTTGGGCAGCCCACACCCACACCCTCAGATGTGTCTCAGTTCTTCAGAGCGCCTCTATTTCTCTCTTAACCCTCACGTCTATGCCTATATCAAATTATCTTTACTAAACCCTTGCTTTGCTTCGTAAGAAAGAAAAATGACTTTAGATTTTTTTTAAATTTTATTATGCATTTCATAACATGTGCATAGTATGTAATATGCTGCACAGTCTTCTAACAGGAACAGATGACCATAGCTGAGTAATTTTTTTCATCAGCCAGGAAAATGCTTCCTTAGTCAATGTTCTCCAGTCCCTGTAAAACAGTATGAAAAAGAGACCGTGAGGATTCTGTTCCCATCAAAATGCAGCATTTTAACTTCCAGGGTCACAGAATGGCACTCTGTTATTAAAACAAGTGATTGCACATCCCACATTTCTCTCCTCCTGCCTCCACCTCCCAAATGCTAGGATGGTGGAGTGCGCCACTCTACCTGGTTTACTTCATTTTCTGCCAGCAGCAAACATATTGTTATATCTGAAAAGACCTTTCCTTCACCCTAACTGGAACTACAGTCAGTAATGATTCACCTCCTGGATCCTCATACACAGCCCGCACCATGAATTAGAGGACCAAACAGTAAACTGTCTCACACAATAGCACTGAACACAAGGTGAATACTGCATCATTCAACAGCTTCATAGGTGATGAAATAGAGACCCAAAGAAGTTAGATTCTGTCTCAAGAAAACAAAAGTCACTTTCTTAAGTCAGTCAAGCAGTAGCAGAGCCTGAGTACCCTAACTCTAAAACCTCTGCCTCATAAACATCCAAAGATCTAAAGTGGGCAAAGTAGTACACATGTGTAATCCTAATCCCAGGATGTATCCAGGAGGCACGTGTGCGGCTACTAGAGGCAAGGGTAGGTAGTCTGCTCTGAGTTCGAGGCTACTGTAGGCGACACAGCAAGCTCCACACCAGCCAGGCCTATGTAACAAGTGCCTGCCTCCAAACCAAAAGCCCCTCCAAAACAACTCATCCACGACCCAATGCTTAAGACTCGCCTAGAGATATGGAATGGCAATCCTTCCAGTGTGAGAATACCGTAGGGTAAATGAAAGCACGGGGCACCAAGGCACAGGTTTTTTACAAGGCAGACTTAATCTCCCCTCGTGTACTTGAGATGGATTCTCAAACACCACTGAACTGAGCCCCTGTGCAGTACTTTTTACTTGTTCGACCCATGTTTTCTTATCTATAAAATGAGCACAAAATTTACCTAAATTCACCATGGGGAACCATGAGGTAGGAGCAGTTATTAAGTGATTTATGAAACTTAAAGAATTATGGTGAGAGGCGAAATTATGAAGGTGAGAGGCAGAGAAATGGCTTTGCATGCACATTTGCCAACCTGAGTTCGATTCCCAGATGCCACAAGGGTATAGGACAGAACTGACTGCCTTCAGATTGTCCTCTGACCTCCACACAAAGCCTGTACTCACCAACTCAAACACACACAAACACATTAAATTACATTAATTCTTTTTCATGTTTTGTTTTACGAGATAGTATCTTACTATGTGGCCCAAGTGAGCCTCAAAGTCACGGAT
The DNA here is from genome assembly GCA_964023405.1 of Apodemus agrarius. Taxonomy (NCBI): domain Eukaryota; kingdom Metazoa; phylum Chordata; class Mammalia; order Rodentia; family Muridae; genus Apodemus; species Apodemus agrarius. Next base: position 114,068,850 of record OZ030010.1, read on the forward strand.
TCCCCTGCTTAGCCTCCCTGGGGCTAGGATTACAAGCACACGCCACCCTGACAGTTCCAGCAATTCTTTAAATAAGGCACTAGGGCTAGCAAAATGGTACCATGAGTAAAAGCGCCTCCCACCAAGCCTGAAGAAGGCCTAAATTTGATCCCACATGACAAAAAGAGAGAGCTGACTCCCACAAGCTGTCCTCTGACTTCCACATCTGTATCATGGAGCATGTATATAAATAAAGAAAAATTTGAAAAGAAATAAGTACCCAGGCCTGCTAACACACACATTTACCCCAGCACTCAGGAGTCAGAGGCAGGCCAATTTATGACTTCAAGGCCAGCTTTGTCTACATACAGGTTCCAGGCAAGCAAAGACTAAATAAGACCCTGTCTCAACTACAAGTAAATCAATCATCCAAATAAATTCATGGGTGTGCCCTCCATATGCACATGCATGAGCAAGTGTACCTACACACGTATGCATGCATACCACATACACCAAAGATCATTATATATGTAAAAGATTGTATACCACACTAGTAAAAACCATGTAAATTAAATGAGCACTGTATGACCTTAGGCAAGGAATTACCAGAAGCCACCACAACCTTTTAGTCATCTTACCTTGGACACATAGTAGCGATTGACTCCAGAGATACGTCTATCACGTTCCATCAAATACCACTGGTATTGAACTCGGGCAACTCTTTTTTCCTTTAAATAAAGGACAATGCAGTTTATAAATATAAGTGATCCAGTAAAAGGATATATTCCACAATTTTTCTTAAATGACATACTAGAGCACCTGCTATTCCCGGGTGTTCAACTGGCTTCCCAGCACCAATCTGGTTCTTTTTTTTTGGCTGGGGGGGGGGGAAGCTATCATAACTGCAAGTCCAGGAGAGATTCTATACCCTCTTCTACAACGGCAGACACATACATAGATAATAAATCTTGACAAAAAGAAATGATTCACTAGAAACATAGAATCACAACCTAATGAGGGCTAATATCCTAGATATACAAAGAACTTAAGAAGGTAGACTCCAGAGAGCCAAATAACCCTATTAAAAATGGGGTACAGAGCTAAACAGAGAATTTTCACCAGAAGAATTTCAAATGACTGAGAAGCACCTAAAGAAACGTTCAATATCATTAGTCATCAGGGAAATGCAAATCAAAATAACCCTGAGATCTCACCTCACACCAGTCAGAATGGCTAAGATCAAAAACTCAGGTGACAACAGGTGCTGGTGAGGATGTGGAGAAAGAGGAACACTCCTCCACTGCTGGTGGGAATGTAAGCTGGTATAACCACTCTGGAAATCAGTCTGGCGGTCCCTCAGAAAATTGGACATAGTACTACTGGAGGACCCAGCTATACCACTCCTGGGCATATACCCAGAGAATTCTCCAATATTTAATAAGGGAACATGCTCCACTATGTTCATAGCAGCCTTATTTATAATAGCCAGAAGCTGGAAAGAACCCAGATGTCCTTCAACAGAGGAATAGATACAGAAAATGTGGTACATTTACACAATGGAGTACTTACTACTCAGCTGTTAAAAACAATTAATTTATGAAATTCTTAGGCAAATAGATGGAAGTAGAAAATATTATCCTGAGTGAGGTGACCCAATCACAAAAGAACACACATGGTATGTACTCACTGATAAGTAGATATTAGCCCAGAAGCTTGGAATACCCAAGATACAATTCACAGACCACATGAAACTCAAGAAAAAGGAAGACCAAAGTGTGGATACTCTAGCCCTTCTTAGAAGGGGAACAAAATACCCACAGGAGGAGATACAGAGACAAAGTGTGGAGCAGAGACTGAAGGAAAGGCAATCCAGAGACTACTCCTCGTAGGGAGGGATGCATCCCATATACAGCTACAAAACCAAGTCACTATTGTGGATGTCCACAAGTGCTTGCTGACTGGAGCCTGATATAGCTGTCACCTGGGAGGCTCTGCCAGTGCATGACAAATACAGAGGGGGACACTCTCAGTCAACCATTGAACTGAGCACGGGGTCCCCAATGGAGCAGCTAGAGAAAGGACCCAAGGAGCTGAAGGGTTTGCAGCGCCACAGGAGGAACAATGATATAAGTCACCCAGTACTCCCAGAGCTCCCAGGGACAAAACCAGAGTACACATGGAGGGACCCATGGCTCGAGATGCATATGCAGCAGAGGATGGCCTTGTTGGACATCAATGAGAGGAGAGGCCCTTGGTCCTGAGAAGGCTCGACGCCCCAGTGTAAGGGAATGTCAGGACAGGGAACATTTCAAATGCAAATAAAGAATATATGTAATAAAACCCCAAACCCCAAAACAGAACAAAACACCCAAAAGGTAAGTGACTAACACAAAGGCAAAATCTTCTAAATAAAAGCAGACCATGGTAACTGACTTCTCAGACTTCCTCACCCTTTTTTGAGTTGGTGGAGGAGGCCAACACCACTGATTTATTTCTTTGTTCTCCCTCTCTCCTCCCTCCCTCATCTCCCTCTTTCTCTCTACTATTTTTGAGACAGGGCCTCACTGTAGTTCAGGCTTTCCTGGGTTTGACTGCTCTTTGCTCCTGCAGAGAACTTGATTCGTGACACCCACTTCTGGTGGCTCCTAACCTCCTTTAACTACAGTTCCAAGAGACCCGGGGACCTCTCTTGATCTCCGCGGGCACCTGCACTCAAGTGCACAAATGCATCCATCAAATCAATTAAACAGTGTCCACGAGGAGATGGGCGATGGGAAGGAGCGGGAACACGACTGACACCTTTCTCCTCTGCCTAAGAATTAGGGACCGACTCTTGTAAGCTACCTTGATAACTGCCGAAGAGATATTTTGCCTTTTGGGCCACTCTTCCTAAGCCCCAAACTAGCTACGTTTTATTAAAGTAAAAAAAGGTGGAATCCCGAGTTTCCGCTTTCAGGCAACATTAAGTGGAGGACCCCCTCAGACGGCTTCTCCGTCACAGAGCGATTGCGCATCCAAACGGCCACCGTAGCCCACTGTAAATGGCCACCGTCCCCCACCGTCCCTAGAGGAACTATACGGTCCGGAAAGCCCACCCGCGGCCGAGTCGGCCGCCTTACCTTGCCCCCGTTGGAGAACTTGTGGATGTACGCGGTGGACACCCCGGGGATGACCAAGCACACCCCCATAATGGCGAGGCCAGGGAGAATCTCGAACCACATCTCCGCACCGTTACTCACACTCCAACCCGTCACCGGCTCCTCAGAGGTGACCCGGCTTTACCGCTCTTCCGGCAGCACGCGGGAGGGGCGGTGCCCCGTACGGCGCGGGAGGAAGCGACGGCGGCTGCGGGGGCCCAAAACTGACTGGTGTTCGCGCTCTGACCGGCGTTCCCGGGCAGTTTTCTTATCCTGTCCGATTCACTGCAGCAGAGACCACCACGAAGGGTGACGACGTGAAGCGGTCCTTAGCGTGGCGGCAGTTTCGGAACTTGGGGATCTCTCATGGCGGAGCGACTTTCTCCGGGGAATCCTACCCGTCAGGTGTGCACTTTCCTCTTCAAAAAACCTGTGCGGAAAGGAGCGGCGGGGCGCCGAAAGCGCCGGCTCTGTGATACAGGGTCCGGGGACAGCGGCAGCAGCAGTGATGAAGGCAGCTCTGTGGTCCGCCCGGAGAAGAAGCAAGCGACCCACAATCCTATGATCCAGAAGACGCGTGGCAGCACTAAACAGAAGGTAGACTACGGCGGCTTGAGTAGCGATGACGAGAATGAACCGGAGGGTCTCGGCGTGGTCTACAAGTCTACACGTTCGGCAAAACCCGTGGGGCCCGAGGATATGGGGGCGACCGCTGTCTACGAACTGGACACTGAGAAGGATCGAGATGCACAGTCCATCTTTGAGCGGAGCCAGAAGATCCAGGAGGAGCTGAGGGGCAAGGAAGATGACAAGATCTATCGGGGAATCAATAATTATCAGAAGTACGTGAAGCCCAAGGATACATCCATGGGCAATGCTTCCTCCGGGATGGTAAGGAAAGGCCCCATCCGAGCTCCTGAGCATCTACGTGCCACCGTGCGCTGGGATTACCAGCCCGACATCTGCAAGGACTATAAGGAGACTGGATTCTGCGGCTTCGGGGACAGCTGCAAATTCCTCCATGACCGTTCAGATTACAAGCACGGGTGGCAGATCGAACGTGAGCTTGATGAGGGTCGCTATGGTGTCTATGAGGACGAAAACTACGAAGTGGGAAGCGATGATGAGGAAATACCATTCAAGTGTTTCATCTGTCGCCAGACCTTCCAAAATCCAGTTGTCACCAAGTGTAGGCATTATTTCTGCGAGAGCTGTGCATTGCAGCATTTCCGCACCACCTCACGCTGCTATGTCTGTGACCAGCAGACCAATGGCGTCTTCAATCCAGCCAAAGAATTGATTGCTAAACTGGGAAAGCATCGAGCTGAAGCAGAGGGTGGTGCTTCTGATTTCCTAGAAGACCTAGAGGAGGGTCCAGTTTCCATTATTTAGATTTTCCATAATTCCCAGTCTCAAAATAAATATTTTGTTGTTTCTTAAAATCTTTTGGAATCTTTCTTTTTTTTTTAAAAAAAGGGAAGTGGCAGAGAAGGTAGGCGATGGAGAAGGGTCCCAGAGGAAAAGCTTCAAGATAGGCATTATCTGGAATTTTAGCCCTGAAATAAATATTCCACTGGTAAAATATTCAGAGCGCTATAATAAGATATGTGGATGGGAGAAGGTCATGAAAAAAGCTAGGATTTACGTGAGGGAACCAAAGTTGGTGTGACATCAAGAACTGAACCTTTTTTGTTTGTTTGTTTGTTTTTTGAGACAGGGTTTCTTTGTGTAGTTCTGGCTGTCCTGGAGCTCACTCTGTAGACCAGGCTGGCCTCGAACTCAGAAATCCGCCTGCCTCTGCCTCCCAAGTGCTGGGATTACAGGCGTGTGCCACCACGCCCGGCTGAACCTTTTTATTATATCACATTTTAATAGTTTAGAAATTAATGATTTCTCTGTTGGTATAAGTGCTGGGGTTTTTTTGTTTTTGTTTTTGTTTTTGTTTTGTTTTGTTTTGTTTTTCGAGACAGGGTTTCTCTGTGTAGCTCCAGCTGTCCTGGAACTCACTCTGTAGACCAGGCTGGCCTCAAACTCAGAAATCCACCTGCCTCTGCCTCCCAAGTGCTGGGATTACAGGCGTGCGCCACCACCGCCCGGCGTAAGTGCTGTTTTAAAATGCACATTTGGAGGGCTTGAGCTGATCCTTGATCTCTTTGAGAGTATTTCTTGCAATTTTTGGGAAATTGTCCATACTCTCTTTGAAGCCCCTATAGGTAATCCCTGTTTCCACTGATGATGGAAATGCTCTCTGCTGAGCTGTCCTATTCTCATGTGGTTGTCAAGCCCTTGAAATGTGTAGATGGCTACTGAATTGGATGTTGTACTTAACCTGAAGATGGCAAAAAGCCTAATGCTTTATAATATATAATCTGAAACTATCCTCATAGACTCCAATAGGACTAATGACACCTTGTTAAAATTAGTGTACCTGTATTCACAATTGTTTGGGAACTAGCTCAGTGCTTGGTATATGATAAGAAACTGATAAGAGGAAAAAAAATATATATATATTTACAATTTTTTATATTTTTTTGTTTATATTCCAAATGCTTTCCCCTTTCCCAGTTCCCCCCTCACCATATGTCCCATAAGTCCTCTTCCCTCTGCCCATTCCCCAATCACCCCCCTCCCCTTTCTCTGTCCTGGTACTCCCCTACAAAACTGGATCCAGTCTTTTCAGGACTAGTGTCCTTTCCGTCCTTCTTCTTGGGAATCTTTTGATTTGCTAATTGTGTCTTGAGTATTCAGAGCTTCTAGGCTCATTAATATCCACTTATCAGTGACTGCATTTCATGTGTATTTTGTGATTGGGTTGATTCACTTAGGATGATATTTTGGATACAGAAAATGTGGTATATTTACACAATGGAATACTACTCAGCAATTAAAAACAATGAATTCATGAAATTTTTAGGCAAAAGGTTGGAACTGGAGGAAAATGTTTTAAGGTAGGGAATTAAGACCAAATCCCACACTGAAGAATTGTATTCTGTAGGTAATGGGGGGGTGGGTGGGGAGAGAAAATGACAAACACATTTGGTTAACATTCCTGAGATGTGGGAGGACAGGCCAGATGACCAGTCGATATTTTAATGATAAAACTTGGATTGGGTTGAAATAAAACAGAAGAAAGTATAAGTTGAGTTAAGGGGGTGTTAGTCATATTTATTAATCTGTTTAAAGGTATTCTTTGAACAGACTTTCTTAAGCACTGTGTTTAGGATAGGGCCTAACATCAATGAATAAAACAGACACAGGCCCCAGCTTCATAGAGCTGTATAGAGAGCAGCAAACATGGTGAGTATAGGAAAAGAGCAAACTGGGTGGGTCTCAGAATTAACCGAATCTCTTGGGGGGTGATAGGGCTCAGTGGGTGGAAGCACCTGCTGCCAAACCTGACCACTGAATTGGACCCACGTAGGGGAGGGACAGAGTTGACTCTCAGGGGTTGTCTTCTGATCTTCAAGTATACACAGAGAATAAAATAAAACATAAAGGGCAAAATAAGAATGAACCCAATCGGAGGGTTGGGGGAAGATGGTTCAGTGCAAGAGCAACTGCCTGGAATGCTCACGGTGGGGGTGGGGGTGAGGGTGGGGGTGGGGGTGGGGTGCGGTGGAGAATCCTGCTGACATGAAATCACCTTTAAGATTTATTTGGTGTGTGTGTGTGTGTGTGTGTGTGTGTGTGTGTGTGTGTTTGCTTGCTTGCTTGCTTGCTTGAGTATATATGTGCATCATGCCATGTATACTACCTTTGAAAGCCAGAAGAGGGCATTAGATCACCTCAAACTGGCATTAGAGGCAATAATGAGTTCATTTGTGGTCCTCTGTTAATAGCAAGGGCTCTTAACTGCTGAACCATCTCAAGAGCCACACAAGCTCACATAATAGACTAAGATAGATTCTGTAGTAAAGAGTACATGTACCTTTTGAGCAGTTTACTAGAAAGGGGGCTTGAGGATGCATAGAAAAACAACATTTAAGAGATGAGCAGAAGAAACAGTTAAATAGGAAAGAAAAGAGGCTAGTGTAGAGCAAAAAACACTCGTGCAAGGCAAAGGAGGAAGAAATAAACACAACATGGCTAAGGAGATAATTCAGTGGGTAAGAGTGCTTGCTGTGAAAGCTTGAGGATCCGAGTTCAAATCCCAAGCACCCAGCTATAAAAGCTGGCCATGACTGTACATCCCTCAGCTATGTGAGAACAGAAACAGAAAACCTAGGAAGAATAAAGTACTGGGAGATGGCCCGGCGGCTATGAGTATCTGCAGTTCAAGCCCAATGACCTGAGTTTGGATCACTGGAACTCATAAAAAACAAACAAACAAAAAGAGAGTGTTACAGCAGCATGTGAGTCCCAACAGTCCTCTAACAAAATGGGAGGTGGAGACAGAGGAATCTTCCTGCAGCTCAGGGCCCTGCTAAACTGAAGTACACAGAGCAACAAACAAGAGACACCCTGCCTCAAAAGCAAGACAGGAAGGCTGAAGAGATATAGTTCAGCAGTTAAGAGTGCTTACTATTTCAGAGTAACATTACATTGGGCAGTTTACAACTGCCTGTAACGCCAGCTCCAGGGGATCAGTGGCCTCTTCTGGCATCCTGGTGTACAGACCTCTCTACACAAGCATTGTCACACATATGTGCCGCCACACAGAAACATGCTCACACATGTACAAACATACACAGAAATAAATGTCTATAAAGGATGGAGACTAATGCTTCAGTATGCTACCTCTGAAACACACACAATAAATGAATAAATAAATAAATACATAAATACATAAATAAATGTATATATATAATTTTTGAAAGGCTGAAGATAGCCAGCAAGATGGCTCAGAAGGTAAGAGGCTTGTAAACAAACCTGACTTGGATGCCCCAATCCTTGTGGTGGAGGGGGAGACCTTCACAGGAGCACCATAACAAGCCACCCCATCCTCAGCCCCCAAATAATAAGTAAATATTCTTTAATTATTTAGTGGTGGCAAGCAATACAGAAAACCACCTGACATCAAATTGATGGAAACACACACACACACACACACACACACACACACACGCACGCACGCACGCACGCACGCACACACACACACACACACACACACACACTAATATGCAGTAAAAAAAAAAGGTGGGAATGTATATGTAGGGAAATATTGTCTCCAGAAACAAAAACAAAATAAGCTTTTTAAAAAAGATTTATTTATTTATTATATGTAAGTACACTGTAGCTGTCTTCAGACACTTTTTCTTCTCCCTCGAACCCTGCTTGCTCTGGCCCAAAAATTAATTAATTAATCCTGTTTATATATCTATCTATCTATCTATTTATTTATTTAATGCACATGAGTACACTGTATCTGTCTTCAGACACACCAGAAGAGGGCATCAGATCTCATTATGGATGGTTGTGAGCCACCATGTGGTTGCTGGGATTTGAACTCAGGACCTTTGGAAGAACAGTCAGTGCTCTTAACCACTGAGCCATCTCTTCAGCCCAAGGTTTTGTTTTTTGAGCTAGGAAGAAAGCTCAGTCAGAAAGGTGCTTCATACACAAGCATAAGAACCTGAGTTTGATTCCCCAGAAGCCATGTGAAGTGTGGTGATATTCAATTGTAATCCTAATACTAGGAAGTAGAGACAGATCCTTGGGGATCTGTAGTCAGTCAATGTAGCCTAATAGGTGAGCCCCAAGTTCCTGTCACAGATCCTGTCTTTTTGTTTGTTTGTTTGTTTTTTGTTTTTTTTCGAGACAGGGTTTCTCTGTGTAGCCCTGGCTGTCCTGGAACTCAATCTGTAGACCAGGCTGGCCTCGAACTCAGAAATCTGCCTGCCTCTGCCTCCCAGAGTGCTGGGATTACAGGCGTGTGCCACCACTGCCCGGCCTCAGATCCTGTCTTAAAACAACATGGTAGGTGACTTGTGGGGAACAACCACCAAGGTTAACTTCTGGCCTACACACACACACACACACACACACACACACACACACACGCACACACACACACACACACACACACACACACACACTCATACACTAAGACATAATAAATATGTCAAATTTATTTTATCTATTTATCACAAACATATTTTGCCTATATGTATGTATGTGTACCATGTTCATGTAGTGCCTGGGAGGCCAGAAAGAGCATTGGATTCCCTTGGACTGAAGTTAGGTGATGGTTGTTAGCTACCGTGTGGGTGCTGGGAATTGAACCTGGGTCTTCTGGAAGAGGACTAGTGCTTTTAACCACAGTGCAATCTCTCCAGCCCAAACTAATGTTTTCTTTGTTACGTTTTTAAACTAGGGTTGCTGAGATGTTTTAGTGTGTAAAGGGCCTTCAGTCAAACCTGATACTCTCGGTTTGAAAGAAAGAATAAAAGAAGTTAAAATTTCTCAGGGCGCAGGACTTAAAGAATCAAACAGTCCTGGGAAAGGATAAGGGCAATAAAAATCCAGGATACACCCGGGCAGGCTATTAGGGCATCCCAGGCCATATAGATAAGGGATCAGTCCTGGGAAGAGCAAACCCAGGATACACCCGGGCAGGGTATTAGGGCATCCCAGGCCATATAGATAAGGGATCAGTCCTGGGAAGAACAAATCCAGGATACTCCTGGGCATGCTGTTAGGGCATCCCAAACCATATAGATGAGGGATAGGTCTGGACTATCTCCGCTAAGCCTCAAACCATCCGGACAGGCTGGCGTCACCCAGTCTGACTCCAAAAGATAAGCTGCCCTCCTGCATTCCAGATGTACCGGTCCCACATACTGCCTGCTGATGTAATTGCCCACCAAGAATCTGCCTGTAACCGTTTGAACTAACCTATCATGTGTGCCCACGTCAACCTCCCTCAATTTCTTTCTATAAAAACCTTCGATATTTGAGCCTCGGGGTCAACTCCTCTGCCCCCTGCGTGGGGCAAGTGTTGGCCCGGAGCTCCGTTTATTAAAGCTACCTCATGCGTTTGCATCAAGCTGGTCTCTCGTGTCTCCTGGGGCGTGCAATCTTGAGGTACGGTTAAGATCTTCATAAATTGGGGGTCTTACAGGTTCAGTTATTGGAACCTACTTGATGGAAGGAGATGGGCGACTCTCATGGGATGTCATCTGACTCCCCACTCCAAACACACACAATTTTTTAAGGTGATGGTAAGATGTCTCAGCAGGCAAATCTTCAGGACTTGAGTTCCATCCCCCAACCACAAGGCAAAAGGAAGATGTTCATTCTCTAGCCTTGTCCTCTTACTTCCTTGCCCAGGCAAACAAACACATGTGCACGTACACAGTAAAGACATGTTTTTTAATTATTAAATTTGTTTATTTATTGGGGATGTATGAATGAATACCACATCATTCATATGGAGGTTAGAGCGCATGCTGTTGAAGTCCATTCTGGCCTTGCTTGTGGCCCCAGGGGGCAAACTTAGGCTATCAGTTTTGGTGGCAATGACCTTTACCCATTGAACCACCTTGCCAGCCAGCCGAGAAAATGGATTTTTTTTTAAAGTTTTTTTTTTTTTTTTAAGTCCCAGTGAAATGTATTGGCCAGTATAGGTAGGTGCCTGCTACCAAGTGTGAATATGAGTGTTTGATTTAAGGACCCATGCATGTAGTGTGAGGATTGAGCTGATGTGGGCGAAATGTCTTCTAATCACATGGGCTTCATTTACCTTGTACACATATGGACGCATACAAGATAAGTGAAAAGACTTAATTAAGAAACCACTATTATTTACTTTTGTGCTTAGGTATTATGTACAGCACATGCGTGTATGGTAACTGCAGAGGCCAGAATAGGCTGTCAGATACCCTGGAGCTGGAGTCATACAGATGACTGTGAAGTGCCACATGGTTACTGGGATCCCCAAGTCTGTGGAGATAGTAGAAAGCAGAAGCATTGTCCCAGACTATGAAACTATTAACATTAAGGCTTCATTGGCCCCAGACCTTTCTGCTTTTTGCCCCTCTACATCCTCCTGAGTCTCAGGTTTTGCACTGTGGGTTTGAATATGGAGACACGCACGCTCCAAACCTTCCTGTCCTCAGGCTTGTGCCAGGGAACTGAGGAAGACAGACACAGAGAGCAAATAGCTAGCACAGACAAAGGTCTATATTCCATCTTGACCTTTTCACTCCGATGCGCAGTTTAAGTGTGTGGTTGTATCGGAGAAAATGAAGATATGGAAGTTCAGCATTTGAGATAGGAATAGGGTTTACAGTTCTATACATGCCCTGCAGCTGGACCCCCTAGTTACCAGAAACAAGGGGAGTTTCCATTGCAAAAACTTGGGGTAGTGGAACATGCTCGGAATCCCCGAGCACATGGATGAATACATATATATGTAAGAAAACCCCCTTTCGAGGAATGTACAATAGGAAAATGTAATCTGATGATCATAAAATTAAACTTCTAGAAATTCCTTAAAGAAGATTCTGGCCTTTGGGGAACAGAGAGAACCCAAGGAATCAGACCTCCATGCCACAGAAAGAAATCCTGGGCCTATTATCCAGAAGAAATTGTGTCCCCTCCAGGTCTCCAGACCTAACAAAACTCTCATCTATGCCAAATCCCCAACCAACTCTCCCAAAGAAACTATTCTACTTAACACGCCTTGAATCAGAGTCATCCTTCTGCTGTCCAGGAAGCTGAGGGATCCCCATCCCAGTTTTCTACTCTTGACAAAGTTAGTTAATCATTCCCAGCTGGAAATCAGCCAGGATTTCTGGTTATGTTATGGTGGGGGTAGTAAAGTCCCACCCCCACACTACAAAGGGATGGGAACTAACCAATCTGTTAGTCTATTGGCTGACAAAACTCATTGTGACCAGGAGCAACCAAAATTAATGTTAAGGCACTTGTTTAATATACAAAACGTGTAACCTACACATTTCCCCTTCTTTCTGATACCTGCTATTCCGCCTGTGGGTTAGCTCATCTGGATAACAGCGATATTTTCTCAGCACCCGAGTCTACTTGGTGGGCATGGTTTGACAAAATGTGCCTCTTCTGAAGCTTTACACTTCTGAATGAGAACAGTAGTTAGATCTCTTGCAGAAGTGGTCCTAAGATATCAGAGGCTTAGACTTATTTCATAGGAGACAATGAGGATAGTGTATGGGTTTGGGAAAAACTCTTTGCTTCTATGTTAATCAAGCAGGAGTATTTGAAAAAAAAGAACTTGCCGGGGCTGGAGAGATGGCTCAGCGGGTAACAGCACCAACTGCTCTTCCGAAGGTCATGAGTTCAAATCCCAGCACCCACATGGTGGCTCACAACCATCTGTAAAGATCTGATGCCCTCTTCTGGTGTGTGAAGACAGCTACAGTGTACTTACATATAATAAATAAATAAAAGTCAAATATTGTCTTTAAAAAAATAAAAAAAGTCTAAGACAGAAAAAACTTGCCATATATGGGGAACACCTGCAAAAGATATCGGTGCAAAGACATGAATTAGATAATTGGTACCATTTCTCTTGGTCCCCTGGTCGACTGCTCTGCTATCAGCACTGACTGCACCTTTAGTTCTTATTCTAATTGGATTAATGTTAGGGTCCTTTCTCTTAAATGCCATGGCCAATTATGTACAACAAAGGAATAACTCAGTCAAATTAATGGTTCTTAGTACCTACCACACCTCTTTAGGTTGAGTTCAATGATTTGACTCATTCACTAAGACCAGTGGGGAATGTAATAGGCTCCCAGGCTTCAGCACAACTGACTTCTTTCAGAGTATAAAACTCAGCACTTAGACAGTACTATCTGCCAAAATAAAAAGAAGACCTAATTCATCCAAGTCTGTAGTTTTGGGAAAGTCTCTAAATGGACTGACCTTGGTTTCGGCTTCTGGCTAACTGTTCTTGTTAACTGAGGTATGTCAATCCAAGACATAAGTTTTGTATTTAAAAGCTTACTCTGAGAAAGGCTCAGTGCTACTCTGGGTTCCCAAACACCCAGTGTAGCAGCCTGCCAGAGAATAAAGACTTTTTGTTGTTTTAAATCCGTATCTGATAGTCTTCTCTGGTGGGTACTCCAAAACAGCAGTAAAATAAACAAATAAATGTAATAAAAATATTAAAGAAAAAAAAACGAGTCACTTGAGTCAGACACACAGCTGCTGGAGTTTAGGAGTTCAAGGTCAGCTTGGGTAACACAGAAAAAGTGTTAAGGGAAAATATTAACAAAACTGCATTAAGACATTTTTGCTACCAGTGTGTCAATTGCATTCACATGCCAGCTCTGACACAGTGTTAAATCTACCTACTTCAATTTCAAAGAGAAAACATACTGACTTCTGCACCTCTGATTGGCATAATGTTGTTTTCCTATCACTTTAATGAGAGAAGCCAGGGTTTCTTATATTGTCACCAAGGAAGAAGAGGAACATGTAGGCAGGCATAGGTAGCAAGTGGGACTGAGGTTACAAGAGTTCAGTCCTAAGGAAGCTCAGATTTGAGAAAAAGAGCCATTTAAACCCTTCACACATCCAATCTCACGTGCAGTGTGGGAACATTCAATTTCAATTAGTGTTTACTCTTTACATCATGACAATGAAACTGCCCAGGAAAGGACACCTGAAGGACAGGCAGGAATCTGGATTGTGAAAACAGAGGCTGACAGAATGGAGGTTAGAGGATATTTATTTATTTATTTATTTATTTATTTATCTGAGTGCTAAGTGTGTCCAACTTGCAGTCATAAGATGCATGCATCTCAAGAAAGCTATCAACACATTTGTAGATGACGACATCAGGTTATAACCTCAGCACTTTGCATTTACCCTACCCAGTTGGCCTTGAACTTGCTATGCAGTGGAGGCTGGCCTGAAATATGTGAGCCTCCTGTCTTTACCTCTCAATTTCTGGATTACAGGCTTGTGACCCTTTGTCTACCTTTAGGGAGACTATATCTGTGCACACTTGCATTAGAAGCTACTTTATGGTTATAGCAAGAATGACTTAAGAGCCTGCTTGACTCAGTGGCTACAGAATGATCTCAGTGGCAGAGTACTTGCCTAACTGCCACAGCAACTCCAGTAGATTCTGTGTGACAAGTTCCACAGACTGAGGCATTAGACTCCAAAGGGGAAGTCTCCTGGAAACTCTATGGAACTCTCCTAGCTAAAAGATATTTCTGAGCCATAGCTCTCAAGGCAGTCTGTTTTGTCAATTTCCCCTCTTCCTTTTTCACAAGATTATCCTAATAGCCCTGGCTAAAAAAATCCAAGCAAATAAGATGTAAAAGAGTCCGTTCTTTGAAGTAAAATCACTGGCCAAAACCTCTTTTCTTAGAACTGCAACACTTTGCCTCATAGTCATTTACATAATTATGTTAACCTCCCAACAACGTGCAAATTTACAAGGCTATGTAGATGAGGGTGGCTCTGACACTGTGGTATGAAAAACATTGATTAAGTACAGTGATTCTCAAGAAGTTTTTACAAGATGAAAGCTAGGTGTTAGGTAAAGAATACTCACAAAAACTCATTTAGACTTAGGGGGTATGACCAAAATGTGGTATATTTACACAATGGAATACTACTCAGCAATTAAAAACAATGAATTCATGAAATTTTTAGGCAAGTGGTTGGAACTGCAGGAAAATGTTTTAAGATGGGGAATTAAGACCAAATCCCACACTGAAGAATTGTATTCTGTAGGTAATGGGGGGTGGGGAGAGAAAAAGACAAACACATTTGGTTAACATTCCTGAGATGTGGGAGGACAGGCCAGATGACCAGTTGTTTTTTTTTTTTTTTTTGGTTTTTCGAGACAGGGTTTCTCTGTGTAGCCCTGGCTGTCCTGGAGCTCACTCTGTAGACCAGGCTGGCCTTGAACTCAGAAATCTGCCTGCCTCTGCCTCCCAAGTGCTGGGATTACAGGCGTGCACCACCACCGCCTGGCTTGATCAGTTGATATTTTAATGATAAAACTTGGATTGGGTTGAAATAAAACAGAAGAAAGTATAAGTTGAGTTAAAGGGGGTGTTAGTCATATTTATTAATCTGTTTAAAGGTATTCTTTGAACAGACTTTCTTAAGCACTGTGTTTAGGATAGGGCCTAACATCAATGAATAAAACAGACACAGGCCCCAACTTCATAGAGCTGTATAGAGAGCAGCAAGCATGGTGAGTATAGGAAAAGAGCAAACTGGGTGGGTCTCAGAATTAACCGAATCTCTTGGGGGGTGATAGGGCTCAGTGGGTGGAAGCACCTGCTGCCAAACCTGACCACTGAATTGGACCCACGTAGGGGAGGGACAGAGTTGACTCTCAGGGGTTGTCTTCTGATCTTCAAGTATACACAGAGAATAAAATAAAACATAAAGGGCAAAATAAGAATAAACCCAATCGGAGGGTTGGGGGAAGATGGTTCAGTGCAAGAGCAACTGCCTGGAATGCTCACGGTGGGGGTGGGGGTGGGGGTGGGGGTGGGGGTGGGGGTGGGGGTGGGGGTAGGGTGCGGTGGAGAATCCTTCTGACATGAAATCACCTTTAAGATTTATTTGGTGTGTGTGTGTGTGTGTGTGTGTGTGTGTGTGTGTGTGTGTGTTTGCTTGCTTGCTTGAGTATATATGTGCGTCATGGCATGTATACTGCCTTTGAAAGCCAGAAGAGGGCATTAGATCACCTCAAACTGGCATTAGAGGCAATAATGAGTTCATTTGTGGTCCTCTGTTAATAGCAAGGGCTCTTAACTGCTGAACCATCTCAAGAGCCACACAAGCTCACATAATAGACTAAGATAGATTCTGTAGTAAAGAGTACATGTACCTTTTGAGCAGTTTACTAGAAAGGGGGCTTGAGGATGCATAGAAAAACAACATTTAAGAGATGAGCAGAAGAAACAGTTAAATAGGAAAGAAAAGAGGCTAGTGTAGAGCAAAAAACACTCGTGCAAGCCAAAGGAGGAAGAAATAAACACAACATGGCTAAGGAGATAATTCAGTGGGTAAGAGTGCTTGCTGTGAAAGCTTGAGGATCCGAGTTCAAATCCCAAGCACCCAGCTATAAAAGCTGGCCATGACTGTACATCCCTCAGCTATGTGAGAACAGAAACAGAAAACCTAGGAAGAATAAAGTACTGGGAGATGGCCTGGCGGCTATGAGTATCTGCAGTTCAAGCCCAATGACCTGAGTTTGGATCACTGGAACTCATAAAAAACAAACAAACAAAAAGAAAGTGTTACAGCAGCATGTGAGTCCCAACAGTCCTCTAACAAAATGGGAGGTGGAGACAGAGGAATCTTCCTGCAGCTCAGGGCCCTGCTAAACTGAAGTACACAGAGCAACAAACAAGAGACACCCTGCCTCAAAAGCAAGACAGGAAGGCTGAAGAGATATAGTTCAGCAGTTAAGAGTGCTTACTATTTCAGAGTAACATTACATTGGGCAGTTTACAACTGCCTGTAACGCCAGCTCCAGGGGATCAGTGGCCTCTTCTGGCATCCTGGTGTACAGACCTCTCTACACAAGCATTGTCACACATATGTGCTGCCACACAGAAACATGCTCACACATGTACAAACATACACAGAAATAAATGTCTATAAAGGATGGAGACTAATGCTTCAGTATGCTACCTCTGAAACACACACAATAAATGAATAAATAAATAAATACATAAATACATAAATAAATGTATATATATAATTTTTGAAAGGCTGAAGATAGCCAGCAAGATGGCTCAGAAGGTAAGAGGCTTGTAAACAAACCTGACTTGGATGCCCCAATCCTTGTGGTGGAGGGGGAGACCTTCACAGGAGCACCATAACAAGCCACCCCATCCTCAGCCCCCAAATAATAAGTAAATATTCTTTAATTATTTAGTGGTGGCAAGCAATACAGAAAACCACCTGACATCAAATTGATGGAAACACACACACACACACACACACACACACACACACACGCACGCACGCACGCACACACACACACACACACACACACACTAATATGCAGTAAAAAAAAAAGGTGGGAATGTATATGTAGGGAAATATTGTCTCCAGAAACAAAAACAAAATAAGCTTTTTAAAAAAGATTTATTTATTTATTATATGTAAGTACACTGTAGCTGTCTTCAGACACTTTTTCTTCTCCCTCGACCCCTGCTTGCTCTGGCCCAAAAATTAATTAATTAATCCTGTTTATATATCTATCTATCTATCTATTTATTTATTTAATGCACATGAGTACACTGTATCTGTCTTCAGACACACCAGAAGAGGGCATCAGATCTCATTATGGATGGTTGTGAGCCACCATGTGGTTGCTGGGATTTGAACTCAGGACCTTTGGAAGAACAGTCAGTGCTCTTAACCACTGAGCCATCTCTTCAGCCCAAGGTTTTGTTTTTTGAGCTAGGAAGAAAGCTCAGTCAGAAAGGTGCTTCATACACAAGCATAAGAACCTGAGTTTGATTCCCCAGAAGCCATGTGAAGTGTGGTGATATTCAATTGTAATCCTAATACTAGGAAGTAGAGACAGATCCTTGGGGATCTGTAGTCAGTCAATGTAGCCTAATAGGTGAGCCCCAAGTTCCTGTCACAGATCCTGTCTTTTTGTTTGTTTGTTTGTTTTTTGTTTTTTTTCGAGACAGGGTTTCTCTGTGTAGCCCTGGCTGTCCTGGAACTCAATCTGTAGACCAGGCTGGCCTCGAACTCAGAAATCTGCCTGCCTCTGCCTCCCAGAGTGCTGGGATTACAGGCGTGTGCCACCACTGCCCGGCCTCAGATCCTGTCTTAAAACAACATGGTAGGTGACTTGTGGGGAACAACCACCAAGGTTAACTTCTGGCCTACACACACACACACACACACACACGCACACACGCACACACACACACACGCACACACACACACACACACACACACACACACACTCATACACTAAGACATAATAAATATGTCAAATTTATTTTATCTATTTATCACAAACATATTTTGCCTATATGTATGTATGTGTACCATGTTCATGTAGTGCCTGGGAGGCCAGAAAGAGCATTGGATTCCCTTGGACTGAAGTTAGGTGATGGTTGTTAGCTACCGTGTGGGTGCTGGGAATTGAACCTGGGTCTTCTGGAAGAGGACTAGTGCTTTTAACCACAGTGCAATCTCTCCAGCCCAAACTAATGTTTTCTTTGTTACGTTTTTAAACTAGGGTTGCTGAGATGTTTTAGTGTGTAAAGGGCCTTCAGTCAAACCTGATACTCTCGGTTTGAAAGAAAGAATAAAAGAAGTTAAAATTTCTCAGGGCGCAGGACTTAAAGAATCAAACAGTCCTGGGAAAGGATAAGGGCAATAAAAATCCAGGATACACCCGGGCAGGCTATTAGGGCATCCCAGGCCATATAGATAAGGGATCAGTCCTGGGAAGAGCAAACCCAGGATACACCCGGGCAGGGTATTAGGGCATCCCAGGCCATATAGATAAGGGATCAGTCCTGGGAAGAACAAATCCAGGATACTCCTGGGCATGCTGTTAGGGCATCCCAAACCATATAGATGAGGGATAGGTCTGGACTATCTCCGCTAAGCCTCAAACCATCCGGACAGGCTGGCGTCACCCAGTCTGACTCCAAAAGATAAGCTGCCCTCCTGCATTCCAGATGTACCGGTCCCACATACTGCCTGCTGATGTAATTGCCCACCAAGAATCTGCCTGTAACCGTTTGAACTAACCTATCATGTGTGCCCACGTCAACCTCCCTCAATTTCTTTCTATAAAAACCTTCGATATTTGAGCCTCGGGGTCAACTCCTCTGCCCCCTGCGTGGGGCAAGTGTTGGCCCGGAGCTCCGTTTATTAAAGCTACCTCATGCGTTTGCATCAAGCTGGTCTCTCGTGTCTCCTGGGGCGTGCAATCTTGAGGTACGGTTAAGATCTTCATAAATTGGGGGTCTTACAGGTTCAGTTATTGGAACCTACTTGATGGAAGGAGATGGGCGACTCTCATGGGATGTCATCTGACTCCCCACTCCAAACACACACAATTTTTTAAGGTGATGGTAAGATGTCTCAGCAGGCAAATCTTCAGGACTTGAGTTCCATCCCCCAACCACAAGGCAAAAGGAAGATGTTCATTCTCTAGCCTTGTCCTCTTACTTCCTTGCCCAGGCAAACAAACACATGTGCACGTACACAGTAAAGACATGTTTTTTAATTATTAAATTTGTTTATTTATTGGGGATGTATGAATGAATACCACATCATTCATATGGAGGTTAGAGCGCATGCTGTGGAAGTCCATTCTGGCCTTGCTTGTGGCCCCAGGGGGCAAACTTAGGCTATCAGTTTTGGTGGCAATGACCTTTACCCATTGAACCACCTTGCCAGCCAGCCGAGAAAATGGATTTTTTTTAAAGTTTTTTTTTTTTTAAGTCCCAGTGAAATGTATTGGCCAGTATAGGTAGGTGCCTGCTACCAAGTGTGAATATGAGTGTTTGATTTAAGGACCCATGCATGTAGTGTGAGGATTGAGCTGATGTGGGCGAAATGTCTTCTAATCACATGGGCTTCATTTACCTTGTACACATATGGACGCATACAAGATAAGTGAAAAGACTTAATTAAGAAACCACTATTATTTACTTTTGTGCTTAGGTATTATGTACAGCACATGCGTGTATGGTAACTGCAGAGGCCAGAATAGGCTGTCAGATACCCTGGAGCTGGAGTCATACAGATGACTGTGAAGTGCCACATGGTTACTGGGATCCCCAAGTCTGTGGAGATAGTAGAAAGCAGAAGCATTGTCCCAGACTATGAAACTATTAACATTAAGGCTTCATTGGCCCCAGACCTTTCTGCTTTTTGCCCCTCTACATCCTCCTGAGTCTCAGGTTTTGCACTGTGGGTTTGAATATGGAGACACGCACGCTCCAAACCTTCCTGTACTCAGGCTTGTGCCAGGGAACTGAGGAAGACAGACACAGAGAGCAAATAGCTAGCACAGACAAAGGTCTATATTCCATCTTGACCTTTTCACTCCGATGCGCAGTTTAAGTGTGTGGTTGTATCGGAGAAAATGAAGATATGGAAGTTCAGCATTTGAAATAGGAATAGGGTTTACAGTTCTATACATGCCCTGCAGCTGGACCCCCTAGTTACCAGAAACAAGGGGAGTTTCCATTGCAAAAACTTGGGGTAGTGGAACATGCTCGGAATCCCCGAGCACATGGATGAATACATATATATGTAAGAAAACCCCCTTTCGAGGAATGTACAATAGGAAAATGTAATCTGATGATCATAAAATTAAACTTCTAGAAATTCCTTAAAGAAGATTCTGGCCTTTGGGGAACAGAGAGAACCCAAGGAATCAGACCTCCATGCCACAGAAAGAAATCCTGGGCCTATTATCCAGAAGAAATTGTGTCCCCTCCAGGTCTCCAGACCTAACAAAGCTCTCATCTATGCCAAATCCCCAACCAACTCTCCCAAAGAAACTATTCTACTTAACACGCCTTGAATCAGAGTCATCCTTCTGCTGTCCAGGAAGCTGAGGGATCCCCATCCCAGTTTTCTACTCTTGACAAAGTTAGTTAATCATTCCCAGCTGGAAATCAGCCAGGATTTCTGGTTATGTTATGGTGGGGGTAGTAAACTCCCACCCCCACACTACAAAGGGATGGGAACTAACCAACCTGTTAGTCTATTGGCTGACAAAACTCATTGTGACCAGGAGCAACCAAAATTAATGTTAAGGCACTTGTTTAATATACAAAACGTGTAACCTACACATTTCCCCTTCTCTCTGATACCTGCTATTCCGCCTGTGGGTTAGCTCATCTGGATAACAGCGATATTTTCTCAGCACCCGAGACTACTTGGTGTGCATGGTTTGACAAAATGTCCCTCTTCTGAAGCTTTACACTTCTGAATGAGAACAGTAGTTAGATCTCTTGCAGAAGTGGTCCTAAGATATCAGAGGCTTAGACTTATTTCATAGGAGACAATGAGGATAGTGTATGGGTTTGGGAAAAACTCTTTGCTTCTATGTTAATCAAGCAGGAGTATTTGAAAAAAAAAAAACAAACTTGCCGGGGCTGGAGAGATGGCTCAGCGGGTAACAGCACCAACTGCTCTTCCGAAGGTCATGAGTTCAAATCCCAGCACCCACATGGTGGCTCACAACCATCTGAAAAGATCTGATGCCCTCTTCTGGTGTCTGAAGACAGCTACAGTGTACTTACATATAATAAATAAATAAAAATCAAATATTGTCTTTAAAAAAATAAAAAAAGTCTAAGACAGAAAAAACTTGCCATATATGGGGAACACCTGCAAAAGATATTGGTGCAAAGACATGAATTAGATAATTGGTACCATTTCTCTTGGTCCCCTGGTCGACTGCTCTGCTATCAGCACTGACTGCACCTTTAATTCTTATTCTAATTGGATTAATGTTAGGGTCCTTTCTCTTAAATGCCATGGCCAATTATGTACAACAAAGGAATAACTCAGTCAAATTAATGGTTCTTAGTACCTACCACACCTCTTTAGGTTGAGTTCAATGATTTGACTCATTCACTAAGACCAGTGGGGAATGTAATAGGCTCCCAGGCTTCAGCACAACTGACTTCTTTCAGAGTATAAAACTCAGCACTTAGACAGTACTATCTGCCAAAATAAAAAGAAGACCTAATTCATCCAAGTCTGTAGTTTTGGGAAAGTCTCTAAATGGACTGACCTTGGTTTCGGCTTCTGGCTAACTGTTCTTGTTAACTGAGGTATGTCAATCCAAGACATAAGTTTTGTATTTAAAAGCTTACTCTGAGAAAGGCTCAGTACTACTCTGGGTTCCCAAACACCCAGTGTAGCAGCCTGCCAGAGAATAAAGACTTTTTGTTGTTTTAAATCCGTATCTGATAGTCTTCTCTGGTGGGTACTTCAAAACAGCAGTAAAATAAACAAATAAATGTAATAAAAATATTAAAGAAAAAAAACGAGTCACTTGAGTCAGACACACAGCTGCTGGAGTTTAGGAGTTCAAGGTCAGCTTGGGTAACACAGAAAAAGTGTTAAGGGAAAATATTAACAAAACTGCATTCTGACATTTTTGCTACCAGTGTGTCAATCGCATACACACGCCAGCTCTGACACAGTGTTAAATCTACCTACTTCAATTTCAAAGAGAAAACATACTGACTTCTGCACCTCTGATTGGCATAATGTTGTTTTCCTATCACTTGAATGAGAGAAGCCAGGGTTTCTTATATTGTCACCAAGGAAGAGAGGAACACGTAGGCAGGCATAGGTAGCAAGTGGGACTGAGGTTACAAGAGTTCAGTCCTAAGGAAGCTCAGATTTGAGAAAAAGAAAAAGAGCCATTTAAACCTAGCACACATCCAATCTCACGTGCAGTGTGGGAACATTCAATTTCAATTAGTGTTTACTCTTTACATCATGACAATGAAACTGCCCAGGAAAGGACACCTGAAGGACAGGCAGGAATCTGGATTGTGAAAACAGAGGCTGACAGAATGGAGGTTAGAGGATATTTATTTATTTATTTATTTATTTATTTATTTATCTGAGTGCTAAGTGTGTCCAACTTGCAGTCATAAGATGCATGCATCTCAAGAAAGCTATCAACACATTTGTAGATGACGACATCAGGTTATAACCTCAGCACTTTGCATTTACCCTACCCAGTTGGCCTTGAACTTGCTATGCAGTGGAGGCTGGCCTGAAATATGTGAGCCTCCTGTCTTTACCTCTCAATTTCTGGATTACAGGCTTGTGACCCTTTGTCTACCTTTAGGGAGACTATATCTGTGCACACTTGCATTAGAAGCTACTTTATGGTTATAGCAAGAATGACTTAAGAGCCTGCTTGACTCAGTGGCTACAGAATGATCTCAGTGGCAGAGTACTTGCCTAACTGCCACAGCAACTCCAGTAGATTCTGTGTGACAAGTTCCACAGACTGAGGCATTAGACTCCAAAGGGGAAGTCTCCTGGAAACGCTATGGAACTCTCCTAGCTAAAAGATATTTCTGAGCCATAGCTCTCAAGGCAGTCTGTTTTGTCAATTTCCCCTCTTCCTTTTTCACAAGATTATCCTAATAGCCCTGGCTAAAAAATCCAAGCAAATAAGATGTAAAAGAGTCCGTTCTTTTAAGTAAAATCACTGGCCAAAAACTCTTTTCTTAGAACTGCAACACTTTGCCTCATAGTCATTTACATAATTACGTTAACCTCCCAACAACATGTAAATTTACAAGGCTATGTAGATGAGGGTGGCTCTGACACTGTGGTATGAAAAACATTGATTAAATACAGTGATTCTCAAGAAGTTTTTACAGGATGAAAGCTAGGTGTTAGGTAAAGAATACTCACAAAAACTCATTTAGACTTAGAGGGTATGACCAAAATGTGGTATATTTACACAATGGAATACTACTCAGCAATTAAAAGCAATGAATTCATGAAATTTTTAGGCAAATGGTTGGAACTGGAGGAAAATGTTTTAAGATGGGGAATTAAGACCAAATCCCACACTGAAGAATTGTATTCTGTAGGTAATGGGGGGTGGGGAGAGAAAAAGACAAACACATTTGTTTAACATTCCTGAGATGTGGGAGGACAGGCCAGATGACCAGTTGATTTTTTTTTTTTTTTTTTGGTTTTTCGAGACATGGTTTCTCTGTGTAGCCCTGGCTGTCCTGGAGCTCACTCTGTAGACCAGGCTGGTCTTGAACTCAGAAATCTTCCTGCCTCTGCCTCCCAAGTGCTGGGATTACAGGCGTGCACCACCACCGCCTAGCTTGATCAGTTGATATTTTAATGATAAAACTTGGATTGGGTTGAAATAAAACAGAAGAAAGTATAAGTTGAGTTAAAGGGGGTGTTAGTCATATTTATTAATCTGTTTAAAGGTATTCTTTGAACAGACTTTCTTAAGCACTGTGTTTAGGATAGGGCCTAACATCAATGAATAAAACAGATACAGGCCCCAACTTCATAGAGCTGTATAGAGAGCAGCAAACATGGTGAGTATAGGAAAAGAGCAAACTGGGTGGGTCTCAGAATTAACCGAATCTCTTGGGGGGTGATAGGGCTCAGTGGGTGGAAGCACCTGCTGCCAAACCTGACCACTGAATTGGACCCACGTAGGGGAGGGACAGAGTTGACTCTCAGAGGTTGTCTTCTGATCTTCAAGTATACACAGAGAATAAAATAAAACATAAAGGGCAAAATAAGAATGAACCCAATCGGAGGGTTGGGGGAAGATGGTTCAGTGCAAGAGCAACTGCCTGGAATGCTCAAGGTGGGGGTGGGGGTGGGGGTGCGGTGGAGAATCCTGCTGACATGAAATCACCTTTAAGATTTATTTGGTGTGTGTGTGTGTGTGTGTGTGTGTGTGTGTGCGTGTTTGCTTGCTTGCTTGCTTGCTTGAGTATATATGTGCGTCATGCCATGTATACTGCCTTTGAAAGCCAGAAGAGGGCATTAGATCACCTCAAACTGGCATTAGAGGCAATAATGAGTTCATTTGTGGTCCTCTGTTAATAGCAAGGGAGGGCTCTTAACTGCTGAACCATCTCAAGAGCCACACAAGCTCACATAATAGACTAAGATAGATTCTGTAGTAAAGAGTACATGTACCTTTTGAGCAGTTTACTAGAAAGGGGGCTTGAGGATGCATAGAAAAACAACATTTAAGAGATGAGCAGAAGAAACAGTTAAATAGGAAAGAAAAGAGGCTAGTGTAGAGCAAAAAACACTCGTGCAAGCCAAAGGAGGAAGAAATAAACACAACATGGCCAAGGAGATAATTCAGTTGGTAAGGGTGCTTGCTGTAAAAGCTTGAGGATCCGAGTTCAAATCCCAAGCACCCAGCTATAAAAGCAGGCCATGACTGCACATCCCTCAGCTATGTGAGAACAGAAACAGAAAACCTAGGAAGAATAAAGTACTGGGAGATGGCCTGGTGGCTATGAGTATCTGCAGTTCAAGCCCAATGACCTGAGTTTGGATCACTGGAACTCATAAAAAACAAACAAACAAAAAGAAAGTGTTACAGCAGCATGTGAGTCCCAACAGTCCTCTAACGAAATGGGAGGTGGAGACAGAGGAATCTTCCTGCAGCTCAGGGGCCTGCTAAACTGAAGTACACAGAGCAACAAACAAGAGACACCCTGCCTCAAAAGCTGGAAGGCTGAAGAGATATAGTTCAGCAGTTAAGAGTGCTTACTATTTCAGAGTAACATTACATTGGGCAGTTTACAACTGCCTGTAACGCCAGCTCCAGGGGATCAGTGGCCTCTTCTGGCATCCTGGTGTACAGACCTCTCTACACAAGCATTGTCACACATACGTGCCGCCACACAGAAACATGCTCACACATGTACAAACATACACAGAAATAAATGTCTATAAAAGATGGAGACTAATGCTTCAGTATGCTACCTCTGAAACACACACAATAAATGAATAAATAAATAAATAAATACATAAATACATAAATAAATGTATATATATAATTTTTGAAAGGCTGAAGATAGCCAGCAAGATGGCTCAGAAGGTAAGAGGCTTGTAAACAAACCTGACTTGGATGCCCCCAATCCTTGTGGTGGGGCAAGAGACCTTCACAGGAGCACCATAACAAGCCACCCCATCCTCAGCCCCCAAATAATAAGTAAATATTGTTTAATTATTTAGTGGTGGCAAGCAATACAGAAAACCACCTGACATCAAATTGATGGGGACACACACACACACACACACACACACACACTAATATGCAGTAAATAAAAAAAAGCTGGGAATGTATATGTAGGGAAATATTGTCTCCAGAAACAAAAACAAAATAAGCTTTTTAAAAAAGATTTATTTATTTATTATATGTAAGTACACTGTAGCTGTCTTCAGACACTTTTTCTTCTCCCTCGACCCCTGCTTGCTCTGGCCCAAAAATTAATTAATTAATTAATCTATTTATCTATCTATCTATTTATCTATTTATTTAATGCACATAAGTACACTGTATCTGTCTTCAGACACACCAGAAGAGGGCATCAGATCTCATTATGAATGGCTGTGAGCCACCATGTGGTTGCTGGGAATTGAACTCAGGACCTTTGGAAGAACAGTCAGTGCTCTTAACCACTGAGCCATCTCTTCAGCCCAAGGTTTTGTTTTTTGAGCTAGGAAGAAAGCTCAGTCAGAAAGGTGCTTCATACACAAGCATAAGAACCTGAGTTTGATTCCCCAGAACCCATGTGAAGTGTGGTGATATTCAATTGTAATCCTAATACTAGGAAGTAGAGACAGATCCTTGGGGATCTGTAGTCAGTCAATGTAGCCTAATAGGTGAGCCCCAAGTTCCTGTCACAGATCCTGTCTTTTTGTTTGTTTTTTGTTTTTTTCAAGACAGGGTTTCTCTGTGTAGCCCTGGCTGTCCTGGAACTCACTCTGTAGACCAGGCTGGCCTAGAACTCAGGAATCCACCTGCCTCTGCCTCCCAGAGTGCTGGGATTACAGGCGTGTGCCACCACTGCCCGGCCTCAGATCCTGTCTTAAAACAACATGGTAGGTGACTTGTGGGGAACAACCACCAAGGTTAACTTCTGCCCCCCTCACACTCATACACTAAGACATAATAAATATGTCAAATTTATTTTATCTATTTATCACAAACATATTTTGCCTATATGTATGTATGTGTACCATGTTCATGTAGTGCCTGGGAGGCCAGAAAGAGCATTGGATTCCCTTGGACTGAAGTTAGGTGATGGTTGTTAGCTACCGTGTGGGTGCTGGGAATTGAACCTGGGTCTTCTGGAAGAGGACTAGTGCTTTTAACCACAGTGCAATCTCTCCAGCCCAAACTAATGTTTTCTTTGTTACGTTTTTAAACTAGGGTTGCTGAGATGTTTTAGTGTGTAAAGGGCCTTCAGTCAAACCTGATGCTCTCGGTTTGAAAGAAAGAATAAAAGAAGTTAAAATTTCTCAGGGCGCAGGACTTAAAGAATCAGTCCTGGGAAAGGATAAGGGCAATAAAAATCCAGGATACACCCGGGCAGGCTATTAGGGCATCCCAGGCCATATAGATAAGGGATCAGTCCTGGGAAGAACAAATCCAGGATACTCCTGGGCATGCTGTTAGGGCATCCCAAACCATATAGATGAGGGATAGGTCTGGACTATCTCCGCTAAGCCTCAAACCATCCGGACAGGCTGGTGTCACCCGGTCTGACTCCAAAAGATAAGCTGCCCTCCTGCATTCCAGATGTACCGGTCCCACGTACTGCCTGCTGATGTAATTGCCCACCAAGAATCTGCCTGTAACCGTTTGAACTAACCTATCATGTGTGCCCACGTCAACCTCCCTCAATTTCTTTCTATAAAAACCTTCGATATTTGAGCCTCGGGGTCGACTCCTCTGCCCCCTGTGTGGGGCAAGTGTCGGCCCGGAGCTCCATTTATTAAAGCTACCTCATGCGTTTGCATCAAGCTGGTCTCTTGTGTCTCCTGGGGCGTGCAATCTTGAGGTACGGTTAAGATCTTCATAAATTGGGGGTCTTACAGGTTCAGTTATTGGAACCTACTTGATGGAAGGAGATGGGCTACTCTCATGGGATGCCATCTGACTCCCCACTCCCAACACACACAATTTTTTAAAGTGATGGTAAGATGTCTCAGCAGGCAAATCTTCAGGACTTGAGTTCCATCCCCCAACCACAAGGCAAAAGGAAGATGTTCATTCTCTAGCCTTGTCCTCTTACTTCCTTGCCCAGGCAAACAAACACATGTGCTCGTACACAGTAAAGATGTTTTTTTTATTATTATTAAATTTGTTTATTTATTGGGGATGTATGAATACCACATCATTCATATGGAGGTTAGAGTGCATGCTGTGGAAGTCCACTCTGGCCTTGCTTGTGGCCCCAGGGGGCAAACTTAGGCTATCAGTTTTGGTGGCAATGACCTTTACCCATTGAACCACCTTGCCAGCCAGCTGAGAAAATGGATTTTTTTAAAGTTTTTTTTTTTTTAAGTCACAGTGAAATGTACTGGCCAGTATAGGTAGGTTCCTGCTACCAAGTGTGAATATGAGTGTTTGATTTAAGGACCCATGCATGTAGTGTGAGGATTGAGCTGATGTGGGCGAAATGTCTTCTAATCACATGGACTTCATTTACCTTATACACATATGGGCACATACAAGATAAGTGAAAAGACTTAATTAAGAAACCACTATTATTTACTTTTGTGCTTAGGTATTATGTACAGCACATGCGTGTATGGTAACTGCAGAGGCCAGAATAGGCTGTCAGATACCCTGGAGCTGGAGTCATACAGATGACTGTGAAGTGCCACATGGTTACTGGGATCCCCAAGTCTGTGGAGATAGTAGAAAGCAGAAGCATTGTCCCAGACTATGAAACTATTAACATTAAGGCTTCATTGGCCTCAGACCTTTCTGCTTTTTGCCCTCTACATCCTCCTGAGTCTCAGGTTTTGCACTGTGGGTTTGAATATGGAGACACGCACGCTCCAAACCTTCCTGTCCTCAGACTTGTGCCAGGGAACTGAGGAAGACAGACACAGAGAGCAAATAGCTAGCACAGACAAAGGTCTATATTCCATCTTGACCTTTTCACTCCGATGCCCAGTTTAAGTGTGTGGTTGTATCAGAGAAAATAAAGATATGGAAGTTCAGCATTTGAGATAGGAATAGGGTTTACAGTTCTATACATGCCCTGCAGCTGGACCCCTAGTTACCAGAAACAAGGGGAGTTTCCATTGCAAAAACTTGGGGTAGTGGAACATGCTCGGAATCCCCGAGCACATGGATGAATACATATATATGTAAGAAAACCCCCTTTCGAGGAATGTACAATAGGAAAATGTAATCCGATGATCATAAAATTAAACTTCTAGAAATTCCTTAAAGAAGATTCTGGCCTTTGGGGAACAGAGAGAACCCAAGGAATCAGACCTCCATGCCACAGAAAGAAATCCTGGGCCTATTATCCAGAAGAAATTGTGTCCCCTCCAGGTCTCCAGACCTAACAAAGCTCTCATCTATGCCAAATCTCCAACCAACTCTCCCAAAGAAACTATTTTACTTAACACACCTTGAATCAGAGTCATCCTTCTGCTGTCCAGGAAGCTGAGGGATCCCCATCCCAGTTTTCTACTCTTGTAAAAGTTAGTTAATCATTCCCAGCTGGAAATCAGCCAGGATTTCTGGTTATGTTATGGTGGGGGTAGTAAACTCCCACCCCCACACTACAAAGGGAAGGGAACTAACCAACCTGTTAGTCTATTGCCTGACAAAACTCACTGTGACCAGGAGCAACCAAAATTAATGTTAAGGGACTGGTTTAATATACAAAACGTGTAACCTACACATTTCCCCTTCTTTTTGATACCTGCTATTCCGCCTGTGGGTTAGCTCATCTGGATAACAGCGATATTTTCTCAGCACCCGAGACTACTTGGTGGGCATGGTTTGACAAAATGTGCCTCTTCTGAAGCTTTACACTTCTGAATGAGAACAATAGTTCGATCTCTTGCAGAAGTGGTCCTAAGATATCAGAGGCTTAGACTTATTTCATAGGAGACAATGAGGATAGTGTATGGGTTTGGGAAAAACTCTTTGCTTCTATGTTAATCAAGCAGGAGTATTTGAAAAAAAAAAAAAAAAAAGAACTTGCCGGGGCTGGAGAGATGGCTCAGCGGGTAACAGCACCAACTGCTCTTCCGAAGGTCATGAGTTCAAATCCCAGCACCCACATGGTGGCTCACAACCATCTGTAAAGATCTGATGCCCTCTTCTGGTGTCTGAAGACAGCTACAGTGTACTTACATATAATAAATAATTAAAAACCAAATATTGTCTTTAAAAAAATAAAAAAGTCTAAGACAGAAAAAACTTGCCATATTTGGGGAACACCTGCAAAAGATATCGGTGCAAAGACATGAATTAGATAATTGGTACCATTTCTCTTGGTCCCCTGGTCGACTGCTCTGCTATCAGCACTGACTGCACCTTTAGTTCTTATTCTAATTGGATTAATGTTAGGGTCCTTTCTCTTAAATGCCATGGCCAATTATGTACAACAAAGGAATAACTCAGTCAAATTAATGGTTCTTAGTACCTACCACACCTCTTTAGGTTGAGTTCAATGATTTGACTCATTCACTAAGACCAGTGGGGAATGTAATAGGCTCCCAGGCTTCAGCACAACTGACTTCTTTCAGACTATAAAACTCAGCACTTAGATAGTACTACCTGCCAAAATAAAAAGAAGACCTAATTCATCCAAGTCTGTAGTTTTGGGAAAGTCTCTAAATGGACTGACCTTGGTTTCGGCTTCTGGCTAACTGTTCTTGTTAACTGAGGTATGTCAATCCAAGACATAAGTTTTGTATTAAAAAGCTTACTCTGAGAAAGGCTCAGTGCTACACTGGGTTCTCAAACACCCAGTGTAGCAGCCTGCCAGAGAATAAAGACTTTTTGTTGTTTTAAATCCGTATCTGATAGTCTTCTCTGGTGGGTACTCCAAAACAGCAGTAAAATAAACAAATAAATGTAATAAAAATATTAAAGAAAAAAAACGAGTCACTTGAGTCAGACACACAGCTGCTGGAATTTAGGAGTTCAAGGTCAGCTTGGGTAACACAGAAAAAGTGTTAAGGAAAAATATTAACAAAACTGCATTCTGACATTTTTGCTACCAGTGTTTCAATTGCATACACATGCCCGCTCTGACACAGTTTTAAATCTACCTAGTTCAATTTCAAAGAGAAAACATACTGACTTCTGCACCTCTGATTGGCATAATGTTTTTTTCCTATCACTTTAATGAGAGAAGCCAGGATTTCTTATATTGTCACCAAGGAAGAAGAGGAACATGTAGGCAGGCATAGGTAGCAAGTGGGACTGAGGTTACAAGAGTTCAGTCCTAAGGAAGCTCAGATTTGAGAAAAAGAAAAAGAACCATTTAAACCTAGCACACATCCAATCTCATGTGCAGTGTGGGAACATTCAATTTCAATTAGTGTTTACTCTTTACATCATGACAATGAAACTGCCCAGGAAAGGACACCTGAAGGACAGGCAGGAATCTGGATTGTGAAAACAGAGGCTGATAGAATGGAGGTTAGAGGATATTTATTTATTTATTTATTTATTTATTTATCTGAGTGCTAAGTGTGTCCAACTTGCAGTCATAAGATGCATGCATCTCAAGAAAGCTATCAACACATTTGTAGATGACGACATCAGGTTATAACCTCAGCACTTTGCATTTACCCTACCCAGTTGGCCTTGAACTTGCTATGCAGTGGAGGCTGGCCTGAAATATGTGAGCCTCCTGTCTTTACCTCTCAATTTCTGGATTACAGGCTTGTGACCCTTTGTCTACCTTTAGGGAGACTATATCTGTGCACACTTGCATTAGAAGCTACTTTATGGTTATAGCAAGAATGACTTAAGAGCTTGCTTGACTCAGTGGCTACAGAATGATCTCAGTGGTAGAGTACTTGCCTAACTGCCACAGCAACTCCAGTAGATTCTGTGTGACAAGTTCCACAGACTGAGGCCTTTGACTCCAAAGGGGGAAGTCTCCTGGAAACTCTATGGAACTCTCCTAGCTAAAAGATATTTCTGAGCCATAGCTCTCAAGGCAGTCTGTTTTGTCAATTTCCCCTCTTCCCTTTTCACAAGATTATCCTAATAGCCCTGGCTAAAAAAATCCAAGCAAATAAGATGTAAAAGAGTCCTTTCTTTGAAGTAAAATCACTGGCCAAAACCTCTTTTCTTAGAACTGCAACACTTTGCCTCATAGTCATTTACATAATTATGTTAACCTCCCAACAACGTGCAAATTTACAAGGCTATGTAGATGAGGGTGGCTCTGACACTGTGGTATGAAAAACATTGATTAAGTACAGTGATTCTCAAGAAGTTTTTACAAGATGAAAGCTAGGTGTTATGTAAAGAATACTCACAAAAACTCATTTAGACTTAGGGGGTATGACCAAAATGTGGTATATTTACACAATGGAATACTACTCAGCAATTAAAAACAATGAATTCATGAAATTTTTAGACAAGTGGTTGGAACTGGAGGAAAATGTTTTAAGATGGGGAATTAAGACCAAATCCCACACTGAAGAATTGTATTCTGTAGGTAATGGGGGTTGGGGAGAGAAAAAGACAAACACATTTGGTTAACATTCCTGAGATGTGGGAGGACAGGCCAGATGACCAGTTGATTTTTTTTTTTTATTTTTTTATTTTTTTTTTGGATTTTCGAGACAGGGTTTCTCTGTGTAGCCCTGGCTGTCCTGGAGCTCACTCTGTAGACCAGGCTGGCCTTGAACTCAGAAATCTGCCTGCCTCTGCCTCCCAAGTGCTGGGATTACAGGCGTGCACCACCACCGCCTGGTTTGATCAGTTGATATTTTAATGATAAAACTTGGATTGGGTTGAAATAAAACAGAAGAAAGTATAAGTTGAGTTAAAGGGGGTGTTAGTCATATTTATTAATCTGTTTAAAGGTATTCTTTGAACAGACTTTCTTAAGCACTGTGTTTAGGATAGGGCCTAACATCAATGAATAAAACAGACACAGGCCCCAACTTCAAAAAGCTGTATAGAGAGCAGCAAACATGGTGAGTATAGGAAAAGAGCAAACTGGGTGGGTCTCAGAATTAACCGAATCTCTTGGGGGGTGATAGGACTCAGTGGGTGGAAGCACCTGCTGCCAAACCTGACCACTGAATTGGACCCACGTAGGGGAGGGACAGAGTTGACTCTCAGGGGTTGTCTTCTGATCTTCAAGTATACACAGAGAATAAAATAAAACATAAAGGGCAAAATAAGAATGAACCCAATTGGAGGGTTGGGGGAAGATGGTTCAGTGCAAGAGCAACTGCCTGGAATGCTCAGGGTGGGGGTGGGGATGGGGGTGGGGGTGGGGATGGGGGTGGGGGTGGGGTGCGGTGGAGAATCCTGCTGACATGAAATCACCTTTAAGATTTATTTGGTGTTGTGTGTGTGTGTGTGTGTGTGTGTGTGTGTGTGTGTGTGTGTTTGCTTGCTTGCTTGAGTATATATGTGCGTCATGCCATGTATACTGCCTTTGAAAGACAGAAGAGGGCATTAGACCACCTCAAACTGGCATTAGAGGCAATAATGAGTTCATTTGTGGTCCTCTGTTAATAGCAAGGGCTCTTAACTGCTGAACCATCTCAAGAGCCACACAAGCTCACATAATAGACTAAGATAGATTCTGTAGTAAAGAGTACATGTACCTTTTGAGCAGTTTACTAGAAAGGGGGCTTGAGGATGCATAGAAAAACAACATTTAAGAGATGAGCAGAAGAAACAGTTAAATAGGAAAGAAAAGAGGCTAGTGTAGAGCAAAAAACACTCGTGCAAGCCAAAGGAGGAAGAAATAAACACAACATGGCCAAGGAGATAATTCAGTGGGTAAGGGTGCTGGCTGTAAAAGCTTGAGGATCCGAGTTCAAATCCCAAGCACCCAGCTATAAAAGCAGGCCATGACTGCACATCCCTCAGCTATGTGAGAACAGAAACAGAAAACCTAGGAAGAATAAAGTACTGGGAGATGGCCTGGCGGCTATGAGTATCTGCAGTTCAAGCCCAATGACCTGAGTTTGGATCACTGGAACTCATTAAAAACAAACAAACAAAAAGAAAGTGTTACAGCAGCATGTGAGTCCCAACAGTCCTCTAACGAAATGGGAGGTGGAGACAGAGGAATCTTCCTGCAGCTCAGGGGCCTGCTAAACTGAAGTACACAGAGCAACAAACAAGAGACACCCTGCCTCAAAAGCAAGACAGGAAGGCTGAAGAGATATAGTTCAGCAGTTAAGAGTGCTTACTATTTCAGAGTAACATTACATTGGGCAGTTTACAACTGCCTGTAACGCCAGCTCCAGGGGATCAGTGGCCTCTTCTGGCATCCTGGTGTACAGACCTCTCTACACAAGCATTGTCACACATATGTGCCGCCACACAGAAACATGCTCACACATGTACAAACATACACAGAAATAAATGTCTATAAAAGATGGAGACTAATGCTTCAGTATGCTACCTCTAAAACACACACAATAAATGAATAAATAAATACATAAATAAATGTATATATATAATTTTTGAAAGGCTGAAGATAGCCAGCAAGATGGCTCAGAAGGTAAGAGGCTTGTAAACAAACCTGACTTGGATGCCCCCAATCCTTGTGGTGGGGGAAGAGACCTTCACAGGAGCACCATAACAAGCCACCCCATCCTCAGCCCCCAAATAATAAGTAAATATTGTTTAATTATTTAGTGGTGGCAAGCAATACAGAAAACCACCTGACATCAAATTGATGGGGACACACACACACACACACACACACACACACACACACTAATATGCAGTAAAAAAAAAGCTGGGAATGTATATGAAGGGAAATATTGTCTCCAGAAACAAAAACAAAATAAGCTTTTTAAAAAAGATTTATTTATTTATTATATGTAAGTACACTGTAGCTGTCTTCAGACACTTTTACTTCTCCCTCGACCCCTGCTTGCTCTGGCCCAAAAATTAATTAATTAATCTATTTATATATCTATCTATCTATTTATTTATTTAATGCACATGAGTACACGGTATCTGTCTTCAGACACAACAGAAGAGGGCATCAGATCTCATTATGGATGGTTGTGAGCCACCATGTGGTTGCTGGGATTTGAACTCAGGACCTTTGGAAGAACAGTCAGTGCTCTTAACCACTGAGCCATCTCTTCAGCCCAAGGTTTTGTTTTTTGAGCTAGGAAGAAAGCTCAGTCAGAAAGGTGCTTCATACACAAGCATAAGAACCTGAGTTTGATTCCCCAGAAGCCATGTGAAGTGTGGTGATATTCAATTGTAATCCTAATACTAGGAAGTAGAGACAGATCCTTGGGGATCTGTAGTCAGTCAATGTAGCCTAATAGGTGAGCCCCAAGTTCCTGTCACAGATCCTGTCTTTTTGTTTGTTTGTTTGTTTTTTGTTTTTTTTCGAGACAGGGTTTCTCTGTGTAGCCCTGGCTGTCCTGGAACTCACTCTGTAGACCAGGCTGGCCTCGAACTCAGGAATCCACCTGCCTCTGCCTCCCAGAGTGCTGGGATTACAGGCGTGTGCCACCACTGCCCGGCCTCAGATCCTGTCTTAAAACAACATGGTAGGTGACTTGTGGGGAACAACCACCAAGGTTAACTTCTGGCCTACACACAGACACACACACACACACACACACACACACACACACACACACACTCATACACTAAGACATAATAAATATGTCAAATTTATTTTATCTATTTATCACAAACATATTTTGCCTATATGTATGTATGGGTACCATGTTCATGTAGTGCCTGGGAGGCCAGAGAGAGCATTGGATTCCCTTGGACTGAAGTTACTGATGGTTGTGGGTGCTGGGAATTGAACCTGGGTCTTCTGGAAGAGGATTAGTGCTTTTAACCACAGTGCAATCTCTCCAGCCCAAATTAATGTTTTCTTTGTTACATTTTTAAACTAGGGCTGCTGAGATGTTTTAGTGTGTAAAGGGCCTTCAGTCAAACCTGATGCTCTCGGTTCAGTTATTGGAACCTACTTGATGGAAGGAGATGGGCGACTCTCATCTGACTCCCCACTCCCAACACACAAAATTTTTTAAAGTGATGGTAAGATGTCTCAGCAGGCAAATCTTGAGGACTTGAGTTCCATCCCCCAACCACAAGGCAAAAGGAAGATGTTCATTCTCTAGCCTTGTCCTCTTACTTCCTGCCCAGGCAAACAAACACATGTGCACGTACACAGTAAAGACATGTTTTTTAATTATTAAATTTGTTTCTTTATTGGGGATGTATGAATACCACATCATTCATATGGAGGTTAGAGTGCATGCTGTGGAAGTCCATTCTGGCCTTGCTTGTGGCCCCAGGGTGCAAACTTAGGCTATCAGTTTGGTGGCAATGATGTTTACCCATTGAACCACCTTGCCAGCCAGCCGAGAAAATGGATTTTTTTTAAAGTTTTTTTTTTTTAAGTCCCAGTGAAATGTATTGGCCAGTATAGATAGGTGCCTGCTACCAAGTGTGAATATGAGTGTTTGATTTAAGGACCCATGCATGTAGTGTGAGGATTGAGCTGATGTGGGCGAAATGTCTTCTAATCACATGGGCTTCATTTACCTTGTACACATATGGGCACATACAAGATAAGTGAAAAGACTTAATTAAGAAACCACTATTATTTACTTTTGTGCTTAGGTATTATGTTCAGCACATGCGTGTATGGTAACTGCAGAGGCCAGAATAGGCTGTCAGATACCCTGGAGCTGGAGTCATACAGATGACTGTGAAGTGCCACATGGTTACTGGGATCCCCAAGTCTGTGGAGATAGTAGAAAGCAGAAGCATTGTCCCAGACTATGAAACTATTAACATTAAGGCTTCATTGGCCCCAGACCTTTCTGCTTTTTGCCCTCTACATCCTCCTGAGTCTCAGGTTTTACACTGTGGGTTTGAATATGGAGACACGCACGCTCCAAACCTTCCTGTCCTCAGACTTGTGCCAGGGAACTGAGGAAGACAAACACAGAGAGCAAATAGCTAGCACAGACAAAGGTCTATATTCCATCTTGACCTTTTCACTCTGATGCCCAGTTTAAGTGTGTGGTTGTATCGGAGAAAATGAAGATATGGAAGTTCAGCATTTGAGATAGGAATAGGGTTTACAGTTCTATACATGCCCTGCAGCTGGACCCCCTAGTTACCAGAAACAAGGGGAGTTTCCATTGCAAAAACTTGGGGTAGTGGAACATGCTCGGAATCCCCGAGCACATGGATGAATACATATATATGTAAGAAAACCCCCTTTCGAGGAATGTACAATAGGAAAATGTAATCCGATGATCATAAAGTTAAACTTCTAGAAATTCCTTAAAGAAGATTCTGGCCTTTGGGGAACAGAGAGAACCCAAGGAATCAGACCTCCATGCCACAGAAAGAAATCCTGGGCCTATTATCCAGAAGAAATTGTGTCCCCTCCAGGTCTCCAGACCTAACAAAACTCTCATCTATGCCAAATCCCCAACCAACTCTCCCAAAGAAACTATTCTACTTAACACGCCTTGAATCAGAGTCATCCTTCTGCTGTCCAGGAAGCTGAGGGATCCCCATCCCAGTTTTCTACTCTTGACAAAGTTAGTTAATCATTCCCAGCTGGAAATCAGCCAGGATTTCTGGTTATGTTATGGTGGGGGTAGTAAACTCCCACCCCCACACTACAAAGGGATGGGAACTAACCAACCTGTTAGTCTATTGGCTGACAAAACTCATTGTGACCAGGAGCAACCAAAATTAATGTTAAGGGACTGGTTTAATATACAAAACGTGTAACCTACACATTTCCCCTTCTTTCTGATACCTGCTATTCCGCCTGTGGGTTAGCTCATCTGGATAACAGCGATATTTTCTGAGCACCCGAGACTACTTGGTGGGCATGGTTTGACAAAATGTGCCTCTTCTGAAGCTTTACACTTCTGAATGAGAACAGTAGTTCGATCTCTTGCAGAAGTGGTCCTAAGATATCAGAGGCTTAGACTTATTTCATAGGAGACAATGAGGATAGTGTATGGGTTTGGGAAAAACTCTTTGCTTCTATGTTAATCAAGCAGGAGTATTTGAAAAAAAAAAAACTTGCCGGGGCTGGAGAGATGGCTCAGCGGGTAACAGCACTGACTGCTCTTCCGAAGGTCATGAGTTCAAATCCCAGCACCCACATGGTGGCTCACAACCATCTGTAAAGATCTGATGCCCTCTTCTGGTGTCTGAAGACAGCTACAGTGTACTTACATATAATAAATAAATAAAAACCAAATATTGTCTTTAAAAAAATAAAAAAAGTCTAAGACAGAAAAAACTTGCCATATATGGGGACCACCTGCAAAAGATATCGGTGCAAAGACATGAATTAGATAATTGGTAGCATTTCTCTTGGTCCCCTGGTCGACTGCTCTGCTATCAGCACTGACTGCACCTTTAGTTCTTATTGTAATTGGATTAATGTTAGGGTCCTTTCTCTTAAATGCCATGGCCAATTATGTACAACAAAGGAATAACTCAGTCAAATTAATGGTTCTTAGTACCTACCACACCTCTTTAGGTTGAGTTCAATGATTTGACTCATTCACTAAGACCAGTGGGGAATGTAATAGGCTCCCAGGCTTCAGCACAACTGACTTCTTTCAGAGTATAAAACTCAGCACTTAGATAGTACTACCTGCCAAAATAAAAAGAAGACCTAATTCATCCAAGTCTGTAGTTTTGGGAAAGTCTCTAAATGGACTGACCTTGGTTTTGGGTTCTGGCTAACTGTTCTTGTTAACTGAGGTATGTCAATCCAAGACATAAGTTTTGTATTTAAAAGCTTACTCTGAGAAAGACTCAGTGCTACACTGGGTTCTCAAACACCCAGTGTAGCAGCCTGCCAGAGAATAAAGACTTTTTGTTGTTTTAAATCCGTATCTGATAGTCTTCTCTGGTGGGTACTCCAAAACAGCAGTAAAATAAACAAATAAATGTAATAAAAATATTAAAGAAAAAAAAACGAGTCACTTGAGTCAGACACACAGCTGCTGGAGTTTAGGAGTTCAAGGTCAGCTTGGGTAACACAGAAAAAGTGTTAAGGGAAAATATTAACAAAACTGCATTCTGACATTTTTGCTACCAGTGTGTCAATTGCATACACACGCCAGCTCTGACACAGTGTTAAATCTACCTACTTCAATTTCAAAGAGAAAACATACTGACTTCTGCACCTCTGATTGGCATAATGTTGTTTTCCTATCACTTGAATGAGAGAAGCCAGGGTTTCTTATATTGTCACCAAGGAAGAAGAGGAACATGTAGGTAGGCATAGGTAGCAAGTGGGACTGAGGTTACAAGAGTTCAGTCCTAAGGAAGCTCAGATTTGAGAAAAAGAAAAAGAGCCATTTAAACCTAGCACACATCCAATCTCGCGTGCAGTGTGGGAACATTCAATTTCAATTAGTGTTTACTCTTTACATCATGACAATGAAACTGCCCAGGAAAGGACACCTGAAGGACAGGCAGGAATCTGGATTGTGAAAACAGAGGCTGACAGAATGGAGGTTAGAGGATATTTATTTATTTATTTATTTATTTATTTATCTGAGTGCTAAGTGTGTCCAACTTGCAGTCATAAGATGCATGCATCTCAAGAAAGCTATCAACACATTTGTAGATGACGACATCAGGTTATAACCTCAGCACTTTGCATTTACCCTACCCAGTTGGCCTTGAACTTGCTATGCAGTGGAGGCTGGCCTGAAATATGTGAGCCTCCTGTCTTTACCTCTCAATTTCTGGATTACAGGCTTGTGACCCTTTGTCTACCTTTAGGGAGACTATATCTGTGCACACTTGCATTAGAAGCTACTTTATGGTTATAGCAAGAATGACTTAAGAGCTTGCTTGACTCAGTGGCTACAGAATGATCTCAGTGGTAGAGTACTTGCCTAACTGCCACAGCAACTCCAGTAGATTCTGTGTGACAAGTTCCACAGACTGAGGCATTAGACTCCAAAGGGGAAGTCTCCTGGAAACGCTATGGAACTCTCCTAGCTAAAAGATATTTCTGAGCCATAGCTCTCAAGGCAGTCTGTTTTGTCAATTTCCCCTCTTCCCTTTTCACAAGATTATCCTAATAGCCCTGGCTAAAAAAATCCAAGCAAATAAGATGTAAAAGAGTCCGTTCTTTGAAGTAAAATCACTGGCCAAAACCTCTTTTCTTAGAACTGCAACACTTTGCCTCATAGTCATTTACATAATTACATTAACCTCCCAACAACGTGCAAATTTACAAGGCTATGTAGATGAGGGTGGCTCTGACACTGTGGTATGAAAAACATTGATTAAGTACAGTGATTCTCAAGAAGATTTTACAAGATGAAAGCTAGGTGTTATGTAAAGAAAACTCACAAAAACTCATTTAGACTTAGGGGGTATGACCAAAATGTGGTATATTTACACAATGGAATACTACTCAGCAATTAAAAACAATGAATTCATGAAAATTTTAGGCAAGTGGTTGGAACTGGAGGAAAATGTTTTAAGATGGGGAATTAAGACCAAATCCCACACTGAAGAATTGTATTCTGTAGGTAATGGGGGTTGGGGAGAGAAAAAGACAAAC
Organism: Apodemus agrarius; assembly: GCA_964023405.1. Classification (NCBI taxonomy): domain Eukaryota; kingdom Metazoa; phylum Chordata; class Mammalia; order Rodentia; family Muridae; genus Apodemus; species Apodemus agrarius. The sequence goes on from OZ030010.1 coordinate 114,109,219, forward strand.
ACATTTGGTTAACATTCCTGAGATGTGGGAGGACAGGCCAGATGACCAGTTGATTTATTTTTTATTTTTTATTTTCTTGGTTTTTCGAGACAGGGTTTCTCTGTGTAGCCCTGGCTGTCCTGGAGCTCACTCTGTAGACCAGGCTGGCCTTGAACTCAGAAATCTGCCTGCCTCTGCCTCCCAAGTGCTGGGATTACAGGCGTGCGCCACCACCGCCTGGCTTGATCAGTTGATATTTTAATGATAAAACTTGGATTGGGTTGAAATAAAACAGAAGAAAGTATAAGTTGAGTTAAAGGGGGTGTTAGTCATATTTATTAATCTGTTTAAAGGTATTCTTTGAACAGACTTTCTTAAGCACTGTGTTTAGGATAGGGCCTAACATCAATGAATAAAACAGACACAGGCCCCAGCTTCATAGAGCTGTATAGAGAGCAGCAAACATGGTGAGTATAGGAAAAGAGCAAACTGGGTGGGTCTCAGAATTAACGGAATCTCTTGGGGGGTGATAGGGCTCAGTGGGTGGAAGCACCTGCTGCCAAACCTGACCACTGAATTGGACCCACGTAGGGGAGGGACAGAGTTGACTCTCAGGGGTTGTCTTCTGATCTTCAAGTATACACAGAGAATAAAATAAAACATAAAGGGCAAAATAAGAATGAACCCAATTGGAGGGTTGGGGGAAGATGGTTCAGTGCAAGAGCAACTGCCTGGAATGCTCACGGTGGGGGTGGGGGTGGGGGTGGGGGTGGGGGTGGGGGTGGGGGTGGGGGTGGGGGTGGGGGTGGGGGTGGGGTGAGGTGGAGAATCCTGCTGACATGAAATCACCTTTAAGATTTATTTGGTGTTTTGTGTGTGTGTGTGTGTGTGTGTGTGTGTGTTTGCTTGCTTGCTTGCTTGCTTGAGTATATATGTGCGTCATGCCATGTATACTGCCTTTGAAAGCCAGAAGAGGGCATTAGATCACCTCAAACTGGCATTAGAGGCAATAATGAGTTCATTTGTGGTCCTCTGTTAATAGCAAGGGCTCTTAACTGCTGAACCATCTCAAGAGCCACACAAGCTCACATAATAGACTAAGATAGATTCTGTAGTAAAGAGTACATGTACCTTTTGAGCAGTTTACTAGAAAGGGGGCTTGAGGATGCATAGAAAAACAACATTTAAGAGATGAGCAGAAGAAACAGTTAAATAGGAAAGAAAAGAGGCTAGTGTAGAGCAAAAAACACTCGTGCAAGTCAAAGGAGGAAGAAATAAACACAACATGGCTAAGGAGATAATTCAGTGGGTAAGAGTGCTTGCTGTGAAAGCTTGAGGATCCGAGTTCAAATCCCAAGCACCCAGCTATAAAAGCAGGCCATGACTGCACATCCCTCAGCTATGTGAGAACAGAAACAGAAAACCTAGGAAGAATAAAGTACTGGGAGATGGCCTGGCGGCTATGAGTATCTGCAGTTCAAGCCCAATGACCTGAGTTTGGATCACTGGAACTCATAAAAAACAAACAAACAAAAAGAAAGTGTTACAGCAGCATGTGAGTCCCAACAGTCCTCTAATGAAATGGGAGGTGGAGACAGAGGAATCTTCCTGCAGCTCAGGGGCCTGCTAAACTGAAGTACATAGAGCAACAAACAAGAGACACCCTGCCTCAAAAGCTGGAAGGCTGAAGAGATATAGTTCATCAGTTAAGAGTGCTTACTATTTCAGAGTAACATTACATTGGGCAGTTTACAACTGCCTGTAACGCCAGCTCCAGGGGATCAGTGGCCTCTTCTGGCATCCTGGTGTATAGACCTCTCTACACAAGCATTGTCACACATACGTGCCGCCACACAGAAACATGCTCACACATGTACAAACATACACAGAAATAAATGTCTATAAAAGATGGAGACTAATGCTTCAGTATGCTACCTCTGAAACACACACAATAAATGAATAAATAAATAAATACATAAATAAATGTATATATATAATTTTTGAAAGGCTGAAGATAGACAGCAAGATGGCTCAGAAGGTAAGAGGCTTGTAAACAAACCTGACTTGGATGCCCCCAATCCTTGTGGTGGGGGAAGAGACCTTCACAGGAGCACCATAACAAGCCACCCCATCCTCAGCCCCCAAATAATAAGTAAATATTGTTTAATTATTTAGTGGTGGCAAGCAATACAGAAAACCACCTGACATCAAATTGATGGGGACACACACACACACACACACACACACACACACGCACACACACTAATATGCAGTAAAAAAAAAAGCTGGGAATGTATATGTAGGGAAACATTGTCTCCAGAAACAAAAACAAAATAAGCTTTTTAAAAAAGATTTATTTATTTATTATATGTAAGTACACTGTAGCTGTCTTCAGACACTTTTTCTTCTCCCTCGAACCCTGCTTGCTCTGGCCCAAAAATTAATCTATCTATCTATCTATCTATCTATCTATCTATCTATCTATTTATTTAATGCACATAAGTACACTGTATCTGTCTTCAGACACACCAGAAGAGGGCATCAGATCTCATTATGGATGGCTGTGAGCCACCATGTGGTTGCTGGGATTTGAACTCAGGACCTTTGGAAGAACAGTCAGTGCTCTTAACCACTGAGCCATCTCTTCAGCCCAAGGTTTTGTTTTTTGAGCTAGGAAGAAAGCTCAGTCAGAAAGGTGCTTCATACACAAGCATAAGAACCTGAGTTTGATTCCCCAGAAGCCATGTGAAGTGTGGTGATATTCAATTGTAATCCTAATACTAGGAAGTAGAGACAGATCCTTGGGGATCTGTAGTCAGTCAATGTAGCCTAATAGGTGAGCCCCAAGTTCCTGTCACAGATCCTGTCTTTTTGTTTGTTTTTTGTTTTTTGTTTTTTTTTTTTTGAGACAGGGTTTCTCTGTGTAGCCCTGGCTGTCCTGGAACTCAATCTGTAGACCAGGCTGGCCTCGAACTCAGGAATCCACCTGCCTCTGCCTCCCAGAGTGCTGGGATTACAGGCGTGTGCCACCACTGCCCGGCCTCAGATCCTGTCTTAAAACAACATGGTAGGTGACTTGTGGGGAACAACCACCAAGGTTAACTTCTGCCCCCCCCCACACACTCATACACTGACATAATAAATATGTCAAATTTATTTTATCTATTTATCACAAACATATTTTGCCTATATGTATGTATGTGTACCATGTTCATGTAGTGCCTGGGAGGCCAGAAAGAGCATTGGATTCCCTTGGACTGAAGTTAGGTGATGGTTGTTAGCTACCGTGTGGGTGCTGGGAATTGAACCTGGGTCTTCTGGAAGAGGACTAGTGCTTTTAACCACAGTGCAATCTCTCCAGCCCAAACTAATGTTTTCTTTGTTATGTTTTTAAACTAGGGTTGCTGAGATGTTTTAGTGTGTAAAGGGCCTTCAGTCAAACCTGATACTCTCGGTTTGAAAGAAAGAATAAAAGAAGTTAAAATTTCTCAGGGCGCAGGACTTAAAGAATCAAACAGTCCTGGGAAAGGATAAGGACAATAAAAATCCAGGATACACCTGGGCAGGCTATTAGGGCATCCCAGGCCATATAGATAAGGGATCAGTCCTGGGAAGAGCAAACCCAGGATACACCCGGGCAGGGTATTAGGGCATCCCAGGCCATATAGATAAGGGATCAGTCCTGGGAAGAACAAATCCAGGATACTCCTGGGCATGCTGTTAGGGCATCCCAAACCATATAGATGAGGGATAGGACTGGACTATCTCCGCTAAGCCTCAAACCATCCGGACAGGCTGGCGTCACCCAGTCTGACTCCAAAAGATAAGCTGCCCTCCTGCATTCCAGATGTACCGGTCCCACGTACTGCCTGCTGATGTAATTGCCCACCAAGAATCTGCCTGTAACCGTATGAACTAACCTATCATGTGTGCCCACGTCAACCTCCCTCAATTTCTTTCTATAAAAACCTTCGATATTTGAGCCTCGGGGTCGACTCCTTTGCCCACTGCGTGGGGCAAGTGTTGGCCCGGAGCTCCGTTTATTAAAGCTACCTCATGCGTTTGCATCAAGCTGGTCTCTCGTGTCTCCTGGGGCGTGCAATCTTGAGGTACGGTTAAGATCTTCATAAATTGGGGGTCTTCCAGGTTCAGTTATTGGAACCTACTTGATGGAAGGAGATGGGTGACTCTCATGGGATGCCATCTGACTCCCCACTCCCAACACACACAATTTTTTAAAGTGATGGTAAGATGTCTCAGCAGGCAAATCTTGAGGACTTGAGTTCCATCCCCCAACCACAAGGCAAAAGGAAGATGTTCATTCTCTAGCCTTGTCCTCTTACTTCCTTGCCCAGGCAAACAAACACATGTGCACGTACACAGTAAAGACATGTTTTTTTTATTATTATTAAATTTATTTATTTATTGGGGATGTATGAATACCACATCATTCATATGGAGGTTAGAGCGCATGCTGTGGAAGTCCATTCTGGCCTTGCTTGTGGCCCCAGGGGGCAAACTTAGGCTATCAGTTTTGGTGGCAATTACCTTTACCCATTGAACCACCTTGCCAGCCAGCCGAGAAAATGGATTTTTTTAAAGTTTTTTTTTTTTTTTTTAAAGTCACAGTGAAATGTACTGGCCAGTATAGGTAGGTGCCTGCTACCAAGTGTGAATATGAGTGTTTGATTTAAGGACCCATGCATGTAGTGTGAGGATTGAGCTGATGTGGGCGAAATGTCTTCTAATCACATGGGCTTCATTTACCTTGTACACATATGGACGCATACAAGATAAGTGAAAAGACTTAATTAAGAAACCACTATTATTTACTTTTGTGCTTAGGTATTATGTACAGCACATGCGTGTATGGTAACTGCAGAGGCCAGAATAGGCTGTCAGATACCCTGGAGCTGGAGTCATACAGATGACTGTGAAGTGCCACATGGTTACTGGGATCCCCAAGTCTGTGGAGATAGTAGAAAGCAGAAGCATTGTCCCAGACTATGAAACTATTAACATTAAGGCTTCATTGGCCCCAGACCTTTCTGCTTTTTGCCCTCTACATCCTCCTGAGTCTCAGGTTTTGCACTGTGGGTTTGAATATGGAGACATGCTCCAAACCTTCCTGTCCTTAGACTTGTGCCAGGGAACTGAGGAAGACAGACACAGAGAGCAAATAGCTAGCACAGACAAAGGTCTATATTCCATCTTGACCTTTTCACTCCGATGCCCAGTTTAAGTGTGTGGTTGTATCAGAGAAAATAAAGATATGGAAGTTCAGCATTTGAGATAGGAATAGGGTTTACAGTTCTATACATGCCCTGCAGCTGGACCCCCTAGTTACCAGAAACAAGGGGAGTTTCCATTGCAAAAACTTGGGGTAGTGGAACATGCTCGGAATCCCCGAGCACATGGATGAATACATATATATGTAAGAAAACCCCCTTTCGAGGAATGTACAATAGGAAAATGTAATCCGATGATCATAAAATTAAACTTCTAGAAATTCCTTAAAGAAGATTCTGGCCTTTGGGGAACAGAGAGAACCCAAGGAATCAGACCTCCATGCCACAGAAAGAAATCCTGGGCCTATTATCCAGAAGAAATTGTGTCCCCTCCAGGTCTCCAGACCTAACAAAGCTCTCATCTATGCCAAATCCCTAACCAACTCTCCCAAAGAAACTATTCTACTTAACACGCCTTGAATCAGAGTCATCCTTCTGCTGTCCAGGAAGCTGAGGGATCCCCATCCCAGTTTTCTACTCTTGACAAAGTTAGTTAATCATCCCCAGCTGGAAATCAGCCAGGATTTCTGGTTATGTTATGGTGGGGGTAGTAAACTCCCACCCCCACACTACAAAGGGATGGGAACTAACCAACCTGTTAGTCTATTGGCTGACAAAACTCATTGTGACCAGGAGCAACCAAAATTAATGTTAAGGGACTGGTTTAATATACAAAACGTGTAACCTACACATTTCCCCTTCTTTCTGATACCTGCTATTCCGCCTGTGGGTTAGCTTATCTGGATAACAGCGGTATTTTCTCAGCACCCGAGACTACTTGGTGTGCATGGTTTGACAAAATGTCCCTCTTCTGAAGCTTTCTCTTAAATGCCATGGCCAATTATGTACAACAAAGGAATAACTCAGTCAAATTAATGGTTCTTAGTACCTACCACACCTCTTTAGGTTGAGTTCAATGATTTGACTCATTCACTAAGACCAGTGGGGAATGTAATAGGCTCCCAGGCTTCAGCACAACTGACTTCTTTCAGACTATAAAACTCAGCACTTAGACAGTACTATCTGCCAAAATAAAAAGAAGATCTAATTCATCCAAGTCTGTAGTTTTGGGAAAGTCTCTAAATGGACTGACCTTTGTTTTGGCTTCTGGCTAGGTGTTATGTAAAGAATACTCACAAAAACTCATTTAGAATTAGGGGGTATGACCAAAATGTGGTATATTTACACAATGGAATACTACTCAGCAATTAAAAACAATGAATTCATGAAATTTTTAGGCAAGTGGTTGGAACTGGAGGAAAATGTTTTAAGATGGGGAATTAAGACCAAATCCCACACTGAAGAATTGTATTCTGTAGGTAATGGGGGTTGGGGAGAGAAAAAGACAAACACATTTGGTTAACATTCCTGAGATGTGGGAGGACAGGCCAGATGACCAGTTGATTTATTTTTTATTTTTTATTTTTTTGGTTTTCGAGACAGGGTTTCTCTGTGTAGCCCTGGCTGTCCTGGAGCTCACTCTGTAGACCAGGCTGGCCTTGAACTCAGAAATCTGCCTTCCTATGCCTCCCAAGTGCTGGGATTACAGGCGTGCACCACCACCGCCTGGCTTGATCAGTTGATATTTTAATGATAAAACTTGGATTGGGTTGAAATAAAACAGAAGAAAGTATAAGTTGAGATAAAGGGGGTGTTAGTCATATTTATTAATCTGTTTAAAGGTATTCTTTGAACAGACTTTCTTAAGCACTGTGTTTAGGATAGGGCCTAACATCAATGAATAAAACAGACACAGGCCCCAGCTTCATAGAGCTGTATAGAGAGCAGCAAACATGGTGAGTATAGGAAAAGAGCAAACTGGGTGGGTCTCAGAATTAACCGAATCTCTTGGGGGGTGATAGGGCTCAGTGGGTGGAAGCACCTGCTGCCAAACCTGACCACTGAATTGGACCCACGTAGGGGAGGGACAGAGTTGACTCTCAGGGGTTGTCTTCTGATCTTCAAGTATACACAGAGAATAAAATAAAACATAAAGGGCAAAATAAGAATGAACCCAATCGGAGGGTTGGGGTCAGATGGTTCAGTGCAAGAGCAACTGCCTGGAATGCTCAGGGTGGGGGTGGGGGTGGGGGTGGGGGTGGGGGTGGGGTGCGGTGGAGAATCCTGCTGACATGAAATCACCTTTAAGATTTATTTGGTGTGTGTGTGTGTGTGTGTGTGTGTGTGTGTGTGTGTGTGTTTGCTTGCTTGCTTGAGTATATATGTGCGTCATGCCGAGGCAATAATGAGTTCATTTGTGGTCCTCTGTTAATAGCAAGGGCTCTTAACTGCTGAACCATCTCAAGAGCCACACAAGCTCACATAATAGACTAAGATAGATTCTGTAGTAAAGAGTACATGTACCTTTTGAGCAGTTTACTAGAAAGGGGGCTTGAGGATGCATAGAAAAACAACATTTAAGAGATGAGCAGAAGAAACAGTTAAATAGGAAAGAAAAGAGGCTAGTGTAGAGCAAAAAACACTCGTGCAAGCCAAAGGAGGAAGAAATAAACACAACATGGCCAAGGAGATAATTCAGTGGGTAAGAGTGCTTGCTGTGAAAGCTTGAGGATCCGAGTTCAAATCCCAAGCACCCAGCTATAAAAGCAGGCCATGACTGCACATCCCTCAGCTATGTGAGAACAGAAACAGAAAACCTAGGAAGAATAAAGTACTGGGAGATGGCCTGGCGGCTATGAGTATCTGCAGTTCAAGCCCAATGACCTGAGTTTGGATCACTGGAACTCATTAAAAACAAACAAACAAAAAGAAAGTGTTACAGCAGCATGTGAGTCCCAACAGTCCTCTAACGAAATGGGAGGTGGAGACAGAGGAATCTTCCTGCAGCTCAGGGGCCTGCTAAACTGAAGTACACAGAGCAACAAACAAGAGACACCCTGCCTCAAAAGCAAGACAGGAAGGCTGAAGAGATATAGTTCATCAGTTAAGAGTGCTTACTATTTCAGAGTAACATTACATTGGGCAGTTTACAACTGCCTGTAACGCCAGCTCCAGGGGATCAGTGGCCTCTTCTGGCATCCTGGTGTACAGACCTCTCTACACAAGCATTGTCACACATACGTGCTGCCACACAGAAACATGCTCACACATGTACAAACATACACAGAAATAAATGTCTATAAAAGATGGAGACTAATGCATCAGTATGCCACCTCTGAAACACACACAATAAATGAATAAATAAATACATAAATAAATGTATATATATAATTTTTGAAAGGCTGAAGATAGCCAGCAAGATGGCTCAGAAGGTAAGAGGCTTGTAAACAAACCTGACTTGGATGCCCCCAATCCTTGTGGTGGGGGAAGAGACCTTCACAGGAGCACCATAACAAGCCACCCCATCCTCAGCCCCCAAATAATAAGTAAATATTGTTTAATTATTTAGTGGTGGCAAGCAATACAGAAAACCACCTGACATCAAATTGATGGGGACACACACACACACACACACACACAGACACACACACACACAGACACACACACACACACACACACACAGACACACACACACACTAATATGCAGTAAAAAAAAAGCTGGGAATGTATATGTAGGGAAATATTGTCTCCAGAAACAAAAACAAAATAAGCTTTTTAAAAAAGATTTATTTATTTATTATATGTAAGTACACTGTAGCTGTCTTCAGACACTTTTTCTTCTCCCTCGACCCCTGCTTGCTCTGGCCCAAAAATTAATTAATTAATCTATTTGTTTATCTATCTATTTATTTATTTATTTAATGCACATGAGTACACTGTATCTGTCTTCAGACACACCAGAAGAGGGCATCAGATCTCATTATGGATGGTTGTGAGCCACCATGTGGTTGCTGGGATTTGAACTCAGGACCTTTGGAAGAACAGTCAGTGCTCTTAACCACTGAGCCATCTCTTCAGCCCAAGGTTTTGTTTTTTGAGCTAGGAAGAAAGCTCAGTCAGAAAGGTGCTTCATACACAAGCATAAGAACCTGAGTTTGATTCCCCAGAAGTCATGTGAAGTGTGGTGATATTCAATTGTAATCCTAATACTAGGAAGTAGAGACAGATCCTTGGGGATCTGTAGTCAGTCAATGTAGCCTAATAGGTGAGCCCCAAGTTCCTGTCACAGATCCTGTCTTTTTGTTTGTTTGTTTGTTTTTTGTTTTTTTTTTTCGAGACAGGGTTTCTCTGTGTAGCCCTGGCTGTCCTGGAACTCACTCTGTAGACTAGGCTGGTCTCGAACTCAGAAATCTGCCTGCCTCTGCCTTCCAGAGTGCTGGGATTACAGGCGTGTGCCACCACTGCCCGGCCTCAGATCCTGTCTTAAAACAACATGGTAGGTGACTTGTGGGGAACAACAACCAAGGTTAATTCTGGCCTACACACACACATACACACACACACACACACACACACACACACACACACACACACTAAGACATAATAAATATGTCAAATTTATTTTATCTATTTATCACAAACATATTTTGCCTATATGTATGTATGTGTACCATGTTCATGTAGTGCCTGGGAGGCCAGAGAGAGCATTGGATTCCCTTGGACTGAAGTTACTGATGGTTGTGGGTGCTGGGAATTGAACCTGGGTCTTCTGGAAGAGGACTAGTGCTTTTAACCACAGTGCAATCTCTCCAGCCCAAACTAATGTTTTCTTTGTTACATTTTTAAACTAGGGCTGCTGAGATGTTTTAGTGTGTAAAGGGCCTTCAGTCAAACCTGATGCTCTCGGTTCAGTTATTGGAACCTACTTGATGGAAGGAGATGGGCGACTCTCATGGGATGTCATCTGACTCCCCACTCCCAACACACACAATTTTTTAAGGTGATGGTAAGATGTCTCAGCAGGCAAATGTTGAGGACTTGAGTTCCATCCCCCAACCACAAGGCAAAAGGAAGATGTTCATTCTCTAGCCTTGTCCTCTTACTTCCTTGCCCAGGCAAACAAACACATGTGCACGTACACAGTAAAGACATGTTTTTTTTTAATTATTAAATTTGTTTATTTATTGGGGATGTATGAATACCACATCATTCATATGGAGGTTAGAGCGCATGCTGTGGAAGTCCATTCTGGCCTTGCTTGTGGCCCCAGGGGGCAAACTTAGGCTATCAGTTTTGGTGGCAATGACCTTTACCCATTGAACCACCTTGCCAGCCAGCCGAGAAAATGGATTTTTTTAAAGGTTTTTTTTTTTTTTTTGTCCCAGTGAAATGTATTGGCCAGTATAGGTAGGTGCCTGCTACCAAGTGTGAATATGAGTGTTTGATTTAAGGACCCATGCATGTAGTGTGAGGATTGAGCTGATGTGGGCGAAATGTCTTCTAATCACATGGACTTCATTTACCTTGTACACATATGGACGCATACAAGATAAGTGAAAAGACTTAATTAAGAAACCACTATTATTTACTTTTGTGCTTAGGTATTATGTACAGCACATGCGTGTATGGTAACTGCAGAGGCCAGAATAGGCTGTCAGATACCCTGGAGCTGGAGTCATACAGATGACTGTGAAGTGCCACATGGTTACTGGGATCCCCAAGTCTGTGGAGATAGTAGAAAGCAGAAGCATTGTCCCAGACTATGAAACTATTAACATTAAGGCTTCATTGGCCCCAGACCTTTCTGCTTTTTGCCCCTCTATGTCCTTCTGAGTCTCAGGTTTTGCACTGTGGGTTTGAATATGGAGACACGCACGCTCCAAACCTCCCTGTCCTCAGACTTGTGCCAGGGGACTGAGGAAGACAAACACAGAGAGCAAATAGCTAGCACAGACAAAGGTCTATATTCCATCTTGACCTTTTCACTCCGATGCGCAGTTTAAGTGTGTGGTTGTATTGGAGAAAATGAAGATATGGAAGTTCAGCATTTGAGATAGGAATAGGGTTTACAGTTCTATACATGCCCTGCAGCTGGACCCCCTAGTTACCAGAAACAAGGGGAGTTTCCATTGCAAAAACTTGGGGTAGTGGAACATGCTCGAAATCCCCGAGCACATGGATGAATACATATATATGTAAGAAAACCCCCTTTCGAGGAATGTACAATAGGAAAATGTAATCCGATGATCATAAAATTAAACTTCTAGAAATTCCTTAAAGAAGATTCTGGCCTTTGGGGAACAGAGAGAACCCAAGGAATCAGACCTCCATGCCACAGAAAGAAATCCTGGGCCTATTATCCAGAAGAAATTGTGTCCCCTCCAGGTCTCCAGACCTAACAAAACTCTCATCTATGCCAAATCCCCAACCAACTCTCCCAAAGAAACTATTCTACTTAACACGCCTTGAATCAGAGTCATCCTTCTGCTGTCCAGGAAGCTGAGGGATCCCCATCCCAGTTTTCTACTCTTGACAAAGTTAGTTAATCATCCCCAGCTGGAAATCAGGCAGGATTTCTGGTTATGTTATGGTGGGGGTAGTAAACTCCCACCCCCACACTACAAAGGGATGGGAACTAACCAACCTGTTAGTCTATTGGCTGACAAAACTCATTATGACCAGGAGCAACCAAAATTAATGTTAAGGGACTTGTTTAATATACAAAACGTGTAACCTACACATTTCCCCTTCTTTCTGATACCTGCTATTCTGCCTGTGGGTTAGCTCATCTGGATAACAGCGATATTTTCTCAGCACCCGAGACTACTTGGTGGGCATGGTTTGACAAAATGTGCCTCTTCTGAAGCTTTACACTTCTGAATGAGAACAATAGTTAGATCTCTTGCAGAAGTGGTCCTAAGATATCAGAGGCTTAGACTTATTTCATAGGAGACAATGAGGATAGTGTATGGGTTTGGGAAAAACTCTTTGCTTCTATGTTAATCAAGCAGGAGTATTTGAAAAAAAAAAAAACTTGCCGGGGCTGGAGAGATGGCTCAGCGGGTAACAGCACCAACTGCTCTTCCGAAGGTCATGAGTTCAAATCCCAGCACCCACATGGTGGCTCACAACCATCTGTAAAGATCTGATGCCCTCTTCTGGTGTCTGAAGACAGCTACAGTGTACTTACATATAATAAATAAATAAAAATCAAATATTGTCTTTAAAAAAATAAAAAAAGTCTAAGACCGAAAAAACTTGCCATATATGGGGAACACCTGCAAAAGATATCGGTGCAAAGACATGAATTAGATAATTGGTACCATTTCTCTTGGTCCCCTGGTCGACTGCACTGCTATCAGCACTGACTGCACCTTTAGTTCTTATTCTAATTGGATTAATGTTAGGGTCCTTTCTCTTAAATGCCATGGCCAATTATACAACAAAGGAATAACTCAGTCAAATTAATGGTTCTTAGTACCTACCACACCTCTTTAGGTTGAGTTCAATGATTTGACTCATTCACTAAGACCAGTGGGGAATGTAATAGGCTCCCAGGCTTCAGCACAACTGACTTCTTTCAGAGTATAAAACTCAGCACTTAGATAGTACTACCTGCCAAAATAAAAAGAAGACCTAATTCATCCAAGTCTGTAGTTTTGGGAAAGTCTCTAAATGGACTGACCTTGGTTTCGGCTTCTGGCTAACTGTTCTTGTTAATTGAGGTATGTGAATCCAAGACATAAGTTTTGTATTAAAAAGCTTACTCTGAGAAAGGCTCAGTGCTACACTGGGTTCTCAAACACCCAGTGTAGCAGCCTGCCAGAGAATAAAGACTTTTTGTTGTTTTAAATCCGTATCTGATAGTCTTCTCTGGTGGGTACTCCAAAACAGTAGTAAAATAAACAAATAAATGTAATAAAAATATTAAAGAAAAAAAAAACGAGCCACTTGAGTCAGACACACAGCTGCTGGAGTTTAGGAGTTCAAGGTCAGCTTGGGTAACACAGAAAAAGTGTTAAGGGAAAATATTAACAAAACTGCATTCTGACATTTTTGCTACCAGTGTGTCAATCACATACACATGCCAGCTCTGACACAGTGTTAAGTCTACCTACTTCAATTTCAAAGAGAAAACATACTGACTTCTGCACCTCTGATTGGCATAATGTTGTTTTCCTATCACTTTAATGAGAGAAGCAATGGGTTTCTTATATTGTCACCAAGGAAGAAGAGGAACATGTAGGCAGGCATAGGTAACAAGTGGGACTGAGGTTACAAGAGTTCAGTCCTAAGAAGCTCAGATTTGAGAAAAAGAAAAAGAGCCATTTAAACCCTTCACACATCCAATCTCACGTGCAGTGTGGGAACATTCAATTTCAATTAGTGTTTACTCTTTACATCATGACAATGAAACTGCCCAGGAAAGGACACCTGAAGGACAGGCAGGAATCTGGATTGTGAAAACAGAGGCTGACAGAATGGAGGTTAGAGGATATTTACTTATTTATTTATTTATTTATTTATTTATTTATTTATCTGAGTGCTAAGTGTGTCCAACTTGCAGTCATAAGATGCATTCATCTCAAGAAAGCGATCAACACATTTGTAGATGACGACATCAGGTTATAACCTCAGCACTTTGCATTTACCCTACCCAGTTGGCCTTGAACTTGCTATGCAGTGGAGGCTGGCCTGAAATATGTGAGCCTCCTGTCTTTACCTCTCAATTTCTGGATTACAGGCTTGTGACCCTTTGTCTACCTTTAGGGAGACTATATCTGTGCACACTTGCATTAGAAGCTACTTTATTGTTATAGCAAGAATGACTTAAGAGCCTGCTTGACTCAGTGGCTACAGAATGATCTCAGTGGTAGAGTACTTGCCTAACTGCCACAGTAGATTCTGTATGACAAGTTCCACAGACTGAGGCATTAGACTCCAAAGGGGGAAGTCTCCTGGAAACTCTATGGAACTCTCCTAGCTAAAAGATATTTCTGAGCCATAGCTCTCAAGGCAGTCTGTTTTGTCAATTTCCCCTCTTCCTTTTTCACAAGATTATCCTAATAGCCCTGGCTAAAAAAATCCAAGCAAATAAGATGTAAGAGTCCGTTCTTTGAAGTAAAATCACTGGCCAAAACCTCTTTTCTTAGAACTGCAACACTTTGCCTCATAGTCATTTACATAATTATGTTAACCTCCCAACAACATGTAAATTTACATGGCTATGTAGATGAGGGTGGCTCTGACACTGTGGCATGAAAATCATTGATTAAGTACAGTGAATCTCAATAAGATTTTACAAGATGAAAGCTAGGTGTTAGGTAAAGATTACTCACAAAAACTCATTTAGACTTAGGGGGTATGACCAAACGTTCTTTAAAGTCTCTCTCTCTCTCTCTCTCTCTCTCTCTCTCTCTCTCTCTCTCTCTCTCTCTCTCTCTCTCTCTCTCTCTCTGGTTCTTGGAGACAGCATTTCTCTATGTAGCCCTGGCTGTCCTGTATCTCACTCTGTAGACCAGGCTGCCCTCGAACTCAGAAATCCGCCTGCCTCTGTCTCCCAAGTGCTGGGATTACAGGCGTGTGCCACCACTGCCAGGCTAAAGTCTCTTTAAAAGTTTGTTTTTAACTACAAGTGATTCTGTATCAAGAAGATTAATGTTATCTGTAATTGACCCTCTAAATCTTATAGGAAAAACATTATACCTGACTGATTTTACATTTCCTTGTGCCAAATGATTATGCTAATTGTTCTTTGTGCCTGCTTTACTCAATACATCTTTTAAAATGGAAATATTGATCCCCTCATGCTTAAAAACTCTTGCTTAAGAGAAGCAAAATACATTCAGATTCAAACCACCTCTGTGGTTGTGTCTGTCTGTCACTGTTTGCCAAACCTGTGCTTCCCTGAATACCAAAGAACCCTGTTTCCCTGAGGTTGTGATTCCAGGCTGGGTGGGTCCGCAGTACCTAACAAGTGCAAAGCTAAGGACATAGTCTCCAGCCATGCCAGGCCGACTGGCAGAAAATTTCTTATAAGAGATTGCAGTACTCCATGAGTGTAATCCCAGTACTCTGGAACTGGAGACAGGACGAACTGGGGGATCAAGGCCAGTCTAAGTAATATGAGACACTGTCTCAAACAAACAAATAAACAAACAAAACAAAAAAAAAAAACCACCAAAGGAGATTTACATTCTCAAAACTTGAACTTCATACTTTAAAAAAAAAAAAAACACAGCGGGAGGTTGGTTCCCTGAGCAGACCTTGGATGCAAACTCCACGGTCAGTCCCACAACACCCAGCGGAAGCTCTACTTCTAGCTGGTTTTACACACCCAGGATCCCAGGTTCCCAGGAACTTGGTCACACCAGGATCTCAGGATCCCAGAGGCAGCTTGACTCCCAGGAGCTTGGACACACCCAGGATCTCAGGATCTCAGGATCCCAGAATCCCAGAATCACAGGATCCTAGAGACAACTTGACTCCGAGGAGTTCTAACACAACCATGATTACAGGAAGGACAGGCTCCAGTCAGACATAGGGAGGACAGGTAGCACGAGAGCTAACCAGATGGCAGAAGGCAAGCATAGGAACATAAGCAACAGAAGCCAAGGTTACTTGGCATCATCAGAACCCAGTTCTCCCACCATAGCATGTCCTGGATACACCATCGTACCAGAAAAGCAAGATCTGGATTTAAAATCACTTCTCATGATGATGATAGAGGACTTTAAGGACATAAATAACTCCCTTAAAGAAATACAGGAGAACTCAGGTAAACAGCTAGAAGCCCTTAAAGAGGAAACACAAAAATCCCTTAAAGAATTATAGGAAACCACCGAAGGAAATGAACAAAACCATCCAGGATCTAAAAAACGAAATAGAAACAATAAAGAAATCACAAAGGGAGACAACATTGGAGATAGAAAACCTAGGAAAGAGATCAGGAGTCATAGATGCAAGCATCAGCAACAGAATACAAGAGATAGAAGAGAGAATCTCAGGTGCAGAAGATACCATAGAAAACATTGACACAACAGTCAAAGAAAACACAAAAAGCAAAAAGCTCCTAACCCAAAACATCCAGGAAATCAAGGACACAATGAGAAGATCAAATCTAAGGATTATAGGTATAGAAGAGAGTGAAGATTCCCAGCTTAAAGGGCCAGTAAATATCTTCAACAGAATTATAGAAGAAAACTTTCCTAACCCAAAGAAAGAGATGCCCATGAGCATACAAGAAGCCTATAGAACTCCAAATAGATTAGACCAGAAAAGAAATTCCTCCTGTCCCATAATAGTCAAAACACCAAATTCACTAAACAAAGAAAGAATATTAAAAGCAGTAAGGGAAAAAGATCCAGTAACATATAAAGGCAGGCCTATCAGAATTACACTGGACTTCTCACCCAAGACGATGAAAGCTAGAAGATCCTGGGCAGATGTCATACAGACCCTAGGAGAACACAAATGCCAGCATAGGCTACTGTACCCAGCAAAACTCTCAATTACCATAGATGGAGAAACCAAGATATTCCATGATAAAACCAAATTTATACAATATCTTTCCACAAACCCAGCCCTACAAAGGGTAATAGATGGAAAACACCAACACAAGGAGGGAAACTGCACCCTTGAAAAACAAGAAAGTAATTTTCTTTCAACAAACCCCACACAAACATAATTCCACCTCTAACAACAAAAATAACAGGAAGTAACAATCACTTTTCCTTAATATCTCTTAATATGAAAATTAATATTACCAACATAACCTAATTGATTGAAATTAAAAAACATGAGGAATTAGAAATTTGTTGGCTGTCACCCAGTGGTCTCTTAAATTTGGTAATTGGAGAAATATATCTAATATTGTACAGTCCATACACACTTTCTGCTTGTTTGTATGTGACAGTGTCTTGCTGTGTACCACATAATGGTCTTGAAATCATGCGTCTCCTATCTTAGCCTCTCCATTAGTAGGATTGTTTATTTGATGTTTTTACACTATACTCTGGTTTTAAGAACAATTTGTATATTTAAAAATTATTTATACAGTTAAAAGAAATGTAGACAATTAATTAGGGAGGTAGTTTGTAAGAGAACAACAAAGAGTGAGACTGAATGTTTTGCTTAATATTTATAATTATTGTATCAATTTTGAAGAAGATGACCCTGTAAGCTACTCTTTCTCCGAGATGAATGCGTTTCAAAATCATCACAACCAATGAACCAGAATCTTACCCTCACCTAATGTCTGCTACCCTTCAAGCAGAGCCATTGTTCATTGAAACAGTTGATGAATGACTTCACAGATAGACCATCTTGATACACACATCATTTCTTAAATGAGCGTAACCTGTTCCCTGTGGGTTGAGAATGATGACAATCACTCAAGTCAAATAGCTTTGACCATAGCAGGAAATCTGTATCCAAATAATTGTGCCTACAGTTCCTTTCTTGGTGCAGCAGAACTGTCAACTGTTAGCTTAGCTACTATGGAGGTAAAATCCTATGGTGATGTGAGGGACATTGAAGTACAGCCTTGTTGCAATGAACTCCAATGTTTAAAATTTTTTCTTATTTTGGGTTTGTACCACAGTAAGAGCCAAGATTTTAAGCTTTACTAAAAACAAAACAAACAAACAGACTTTATCCTTATATGTTCATTTAATAACATGTCCATCATTTTTAAGATTGGTATAACAGTATATATTGTGTTGAAATACAATAAAAAAAGAAAAAAAAAACACTGCAGTATCCCTAAATACTTATTTTTTAAATCTTCCCATAATACTGGGCTGGCTAGGTTTGTTAATTTGTTTGTTTTTGTCAACTGGACACAAATTAGAGTCATCTGGGAAGAGATAATTTAATTGAACAAAAAAAGGTCCATAAAATTGACTTGTAGGGTAAGATTGTGAGGGAATTCTGCAAACTTAAAGGTTTGAAGTGGGAGAGCCCAGCCCACTGTGGGCAATTCCATCCCTAGGCATGTGGTTCTTTATGGTATAAGAAAGGCTGAGCAAGCTATGGAGAGCCAGTCAGTAAGCAGCACTCCTTCATGGTTTCTGCTTCAGTCCTTCAATGAACTATGACTCAGGACATGTAGGTTACACCAACTTGCTTTTTGGTCATGATATTCATCACACCAATAGAAATCAACTAAGTTCCTCCCCAACTTGCTTTTGGTTATGATATTCATCACACCAATAGAAATCAACTAAGACAACTTCTTAACTAATATAGACTCAGGATTCCTAAAAAAAAAATCTTCTAGGATGCTGGCAGATTTCTTCTCAAATAATGAATTGGACCTAATTCTATATAAAGGGCTTTGATAATGTCTCTAAGTGAACAGTCTTCAAACTCTTAGGTCAGGCTATTTGGCCATGTTGGGAGGAGGATCTATGTCAGCAGTTAAAAATATGGTAGGATAAAAACCAAATGAAATTGGATGGGTTAGGAGGTGGGAGGGTATGAGAGGGATTGACGGAGGGGAACGAATATGGAGATTTATTGTATAAAAGTTTTTTTTTTTAAGATAAAAATTGTTTTGTTAAGAAAAAATGTGATAGGAGGGGCTGGGGTTGTGGCTTAGTGGTTAAATGCACTGGGTACTCTTGTATAGGAACAGGGTTTGATTCCCAGCACAGGCATGATGGTTCACAACTATCTGTAACTCCAGTTCCAGGGCATTTGATACCCTCTTCTGGCATCCTTTGATACCAGGCATGCAAATGTTGCACAGTCATACATGCAGTCAGAGCACACATGGAGTTAAAAACAATTAAGTGACATTAAACAATGTTTTAAAACATTAAAAAAATACTGGAACTTGTGGGAGTAAGTAGTCTATTGATCAAAATAAGTACAGGACGAAATACAGTGGTAAGATCAGACAATTAGCCAGGCAGTGGTGGCGCACGCCTTTAATCCCTGCACTTGGGAGGCAGAGGCAGGCGGAGGCAGATTTCTGAGTTTGAAACCAGTCTGTTCTACACAGTGAGTTCCAGGACAGCCAGGACTACACAGAGAAACCTTGTCTCAAAAATCAAAAAAAAAAAAAAAAAGAGAGAGAGAGAGAGAGAGAGAGAGAGAGAGAGAGAGAGAGAGATCATACAATTAATAAAGAAAGAGGGATAGCAAAGAAACTGGAGAAAGTGTGTTTGAAAGAAAAAGAAAAACAAGACAAATGTACCAAGAATTTTTTTTAAAGTGCCCCACTTCTGCCTGTGTAATGGCTGTCAAGTTCAAAGGTCAAACCCAAGGCTAGCACCAAGTTCTTGTGTTGTGTTTTTAGAACATAGATTATAGATTATATGAGCTGAAGAGATGGCTCAACAGGTAAAGGCACTTGATGCCAAGCCTGAGAACTTGAGTTCAATCCCTAGGACCCACATGGTGGACAGAATTAGCTCCCACAAATTGTCTTCTGACCTCCACACAGCCTCTGTTCCATGTGCACACTCACACACGTGCCCACAAAATAAGTAAAAAGGCAAGTATGAGGTACTGAGTATAACCCCTATTGTCACTACCACAGCATACCCTATATCTCAAACTGAGCCAAGGCTCTTGGTGGAAAGAGAGAATTAACTCTTGCTACGTTAGCATGTGCACACACAAATACACAGGCTGAAGTGGTTAATTCAAGAACTAAAGAAAATTTTCTGGCAGAAAATGGAAAAACTAAAATGAATGTAAATCCAACTTCTGATGGGAAAGAGAAGGAAGCTATATTTAATTAGCCGCTTGCTATGTCTCTCCATGGTCCCTGTCTCCCTTATTGTCCAATATCCAGAGGGATATTTTAATTACTTATAATGTGACAAAGCAAGTCAGTGTAGAAGATCCTCTGTCTTTTCTTCTTTCTTTCTTTCTTTCTTTCTTTCTTTCTTTCTTTCTTTCTTTCTTTTTCTTCATCTTCTCTTCATCTCCTCCTCCTCTTCTTCTTCTCCTTTTCTTCTTCTTCTTCTTCTTCTTCTTCTTCTTCTTCTTCTTCTTCTTCTTCTTCTTCTTCTTCTTCTTCTTCTTCTCTTCTTCTTCTCCTCCTTCCTTCTCTTTCTCCTTCTCCTTCTCCCTCCCTCTTTTCTTTTCTTTTCTTCTTCATCTTCTATTCTTCCTTCTTCCTTCCTCCTCCTCCTTCTTCCTCCTCCTCTTCCTCCTCCTCCTTCTTCTCCCTCTCCCTCTTCCTCTTTTCTCTTCTCTTTTCTTCTTCTCCTCCTCCTCCTTCTCCTCCTCCTTCTTCTCTCCTCCTCCTCCTCCTTCTAGAATTATTTACTTTATGTATGTGAGTACACTGTAGCTGTCTTCAGACACACCAGAAGAGGGCATCAGATCCCATTACAGATGGTTGTGAGCCACCATGTGGTTGCTGGGATTTGAACTCAGGACCTATTGGAAGAGCAGCCAGTGCTCTTAACTTCTGAGTCATCTCCCCAGTCCCTGTCTTGTATTCTTGATGAGGTCACTTTAGGTTTGACCAGAATTTGATCTTGATGGGAAGCACCATGAAAAATTACCCAACTCTATTCTAGGGGTCAGAGGTCAAGATTCCCCAGCTTACTTAGCTTCTTTTAAACTGCCGGCTTGTGCAGAGCACCCTTGTTCCAGGTAACTGAATTTTTAAAGCTTCTGTTAAACTTATTGCTTGGATACAACACCCCTTGCCCCCTCTAGCTAACCACTTATTTTAGTTTCTGTTAAACTGCTTGCTTGTATAGAACTTCCTGCCCCCTCCAGTTAACTGCTTGTCTTAGCTTCTGTTTAACTGCCTGCTTGTGCAGAACACCCTTGCTCCAGATAACTGCTTATTTTAGTTTCTGTTAAACTTTTTCTTTGAACAGAACTCCACTTCCTGCCCCCTCCAGCCTTCAAAAATCCCTTACTCTAAACACTAAACATTTTGCTTCAGTTTCAAATATCTGAGTGTATCCCAGCAAGATGGAATAAAGGCTTTCAATCAGCTAGAAACTATGTATAAGTGGTCATCTCTGGCTCCCAGTAACATTAAATGCATTTTTTTAGTAGTTTTAGAAACAATTTTTAAAAGGAAGGAATCTCAGCTCATCCAATTTTTAAATGTAAGTGATATGTTACTTAACAAAAAACAATTACGTGTATATGTGTGTGTGCCTATGTGAATGAATGCAGCATGGATTTGGTTGCCCATGGGGGCCAAAAGAGGGTATGGGGACCTCTGGAGCTAGAGTTACATTGGTTGTGAGCTGCCTGACATGGGTATTAGGAGCCAAATTCAGGTCCTCTTCAAAAGCCCTATGTGCTCTTTAATCACTGAGCCATTGTTTCAACACCCCCACCCTAACTCCCCTATATATTTATATGTATGTGTGTGTAACTTAAATATCAATATGTAGCCTTGGTTGGGCTTGAATTGGTAGTATAGAACAGACCAGGCTGGCCTCAAACTCATAGAAAGGTAAGTCTCCCTCTGCCCCCTGAGTACTGGGATTAAGATGTGTGCAACCATGATTAGCTCATAAATGCTTTTTTAAAGATGCAAGATCATCCCATCTTTTTCTTTTGAGATAGGGTCTCACTGTGTAGCTCTGGCTGGCCTGACACTCACTCAGTAGAGCAAGGTAGCCTTAAACTCACATAGATCTGCCTGCCTTGGCCTCTCTTATACTAGGATTAAAGGCACATGCCATCATGCCTGGCTTGTTTTTTTTTTCCCAGCTAAGACATTAAATCACAGGATACTATGACTTTCTTGGGTGTTGACTTAACACTCCATGAAGGGAAGTTAGTTTTATATCCTAAAATGCAAAGTGAGGTGAGCAAGTGTATCCCTGTATATGTTAACGACATGCTAATGACATGAGCATGGCCATATCAAAGACACGAATGCTTCAGAACCATCGGATTGCCTTCCCTAGTGAGAATGTTTACGAACATTAACCTTTAGCTAAAACGCCTGAGTCCTGTATGACCGTAGCCAGAGACAGCTCTCCTACAGAGATCCTCTACTGAGATTAGTTAACCTTCTTCCTCCTTGGTGCTGTACACAATAAAGAAGCTTTAGTTCCCTCAGTACTGCTGGTGCATCTCCATCAGAGCACACAGCTGACCCCATCTCAGTCTATTTTTGTCTTTTCTTCATTTCTGTTGCTCCAATCTAGGGCAATCCGAAAGCCATTCAGATCTCCAAAACAAAGCATACCTAATGGCAATTTGGAGTCTATGTAGGTAATTTGTCTTGAATATTATAAATTACTTCTAGTCCAGTTTTCTAATAATTTAAATAATGTTCTATGAAAGATGAAACTGTTGAACACATACTGTAAATGTTTTGTTTTTGTTTTTGTTTTTTTGGTTTTTTTTTTTTTTGGATTTGGTTTTTCCAAGACAGGGTTTCTCTGTGTAGCCCTGTCTGTCCTGGAACTCACTCTGTAGACCAGGCTGGCCTCGAACTCAGAAATCCGCCTGCCTCTGCCTCCCAGAGTGCTGGGATTACAGGTGTGCGCCACCACCGCCTGGCTACATACTGTAATGTTTAAAAACTAGTTCCATTGCAAACAGTTTCAAACTAAGTTACTGTGTTGAAAAAGAAAAACCTAGGAGTCAGCAGGACCTTAATCTTAGCTTAAAGATTTTTAAGCACAAGATGTCTAGACCTTAGCCCCTTCAGCAGTTTAGTCTTGACAGCAATCTAAAAAGAAGACTGATCTCAGAGCCACGAGGCTCATTTCCTCTTATTGTATAATTCTTATTCTAAAATATTAATCAGATGCTCATTCTGCTTTTGCAATCTCCTTTATCCATTTGCTTGCTCAGAAAATTCAAACAAAAACAAAACAACCCCTCTCAAACATGATAATGCCTCAAAAAAGACAAAAACCCAAACAAAACCCTAAAACCAAACAAGAAGCCAGAGTTGGGATAGCTGTGATGTCTGCCTTTAAAAAACCCCAGCCCGCCTTCCCTCTTGGCAGCTGCTCTTAAGTTGACAAGGGAGGTTGTTGTTGAAATGTTGCTATGAGCAAAATGTTGCATGTTTATGTTTAAACTTTGTTTTGGTGGTCTTTTCCTAGTGGCCTGGGACTCTGAGTATGATATAACATTGTGAATCAGCTGGTGTTAAATAAAGGGCTATCAGTATTAGAACATATGAGCTCCTGTACAGGAAAATTTGCCACCACGCTTGAAGCTGGAATATAATTGATATAACATTTTAGAAAGAAACACAAAACATGGCTGTTTGGACTTTTGGTATGTGTTTTAACTACTGTGCATGAATTGAAATATAATAGTAATACAACCTAAACATCATCATCATTACCACCATCACCATCACCACCATCACCATCATCATCATCATCATCATCATCATCATCATCATCATCATCATCATCCAGCCAAATAGCCAAACAAAATCTCCAGAAAATGGGTATAGTTGCACTAATTTCTAATTGTAGCACTCGGGAGGCTGAGTCAGGAAGATCGTAAGTTTAAGGACAATCTGGGTTACATAACAATTTCTAGGACCCCAATGGACTGAGATCCTGTATCATAGTAAACAGTAACCAAACGGAACAAAAAAGAAGAGCACTAAAAATGACTGCTGATGTCAGGAGCCCATTCCAGGCAAACGGAGGCCAGGGCAAAGGAAAGCAAGTGTGAAGGGGGCCAGGAAGAAAGGCATAAATGGCACAGGTGGCGTGCCCGACAAGGGCCTCAGAAGCACCCCATCTCTGATCAGACTCCAGAGCAAGGATGGTATTACGGAGCCCTGGGAGATGAGGGCATATTTCTCAGCATTAGTTAATGTCCTCTGATACAGACTCTACTGTGACCTTCTGATTCTTAAAGCAAACCTGGTATACGGTGAGAAGAGCCACTGCTTTAGTCTATTGAACGATCAATGTCAGGAAAAGCTGTACACTATGAAATTATACTCTTGAGAAGCTGCTTTAAGGAAAAACCTTTTGATTCTTTGTGAATTTCACATCATGTACCTCAACCCCCTCATCTCCTCTTCCCTTCATATCCATCCTCTGCCTTTGCACCCTCCCCCGGACAAGAAAACAAACATCCACAAACAGAAAACCCAGCTCGTTGTGGAAGCTGGAGTGTGCCACAGTGTGTGTTGCACTATAACCTTTTGTCCACACAGATTTACTAGCAAACGCCACTGTAAGGTCTAGTTCAATCCTCTGGCTTCTGCTAGACCATCAATACTGGATCCTCACGGGGACTCGTCTCGTATGTCCTGCTTTTGCCCTATGTCAAGGAGACACTGCAGCTTTGGATCGGCAGGACCAGCCTCTTCATAGATGTGGTGGGGGTAGATGGTGGGGTGGGCCAGCTGAAAGCCCTGGCCCTGGGTCTGGTGAGTAGCTGAGTTGGTCAGCTTGACAGTTCTCCTGCATTCGTGCAATTTGCCCTAATAAGGGGCAGGGGCAATCTTTAGTTCTCATTCTCTCGGGGTAGGTTCTCCCTTGCCCATGTCACAAACTCTGGGACAGTGCCAAGGCCAGGTGAGATGCCAGTCTGTGGAGCGCTGCAGCAGGCACGAGGCTGGGTCAGCTCGCCCACTCTTGCTCCCTCAGGCGTTCCCACTTGCCTAGGCCCAGAAACTGCTTGCTTAACGGTGACCATTTTAGGGAAGTTCCAACCCCCCCCCCCATTCAGTTAAGTTGTGGAGCAAACTTACAGCTTTGCCCCTCCCCTGCCACATGTTTGCTTTTGCTCACCCCTTCGAGACATTTCCCTCTAGCCTAGGTCGAAAAAGGACCTTGAACTCTTTCTCGTGCTTCCACTTCCAAAGTGATGCAATTATATGCCTAAGTCATGGTGTCAGAGTTCTTTTTTTTTTTCTTTCTCTTTAAAGATAGGGTCTCATATATCCTGGGCTGGCCCAGAACTGGCTTTTGTAGCATATGACGACATTGAACTTTTGGCTCGTTTCCACCTCCTGGGTTCTGGGTATGGTTGGTATGTACAAAGCCCACTGAGTCTATGCTGGCCCTCGAAGCTAGGGTTTTACACACACGGCACTCTGCTGAGCTCCATGCCTGCCTCCATCCCGTTTGAGAGACGGTCGGTCTCTCTTTCTCCCTCTCATCATTTGGAATCGGGAGGATGTCTCATAAGACATAATGTGCCCCGTGATGTAAACGATCCCAAGTGGAACAGCCTCCTATTGAAAATCCCATGTTCAGACTGCAGTAAATAGTCAAGAGAATTAGGATGGATATTTTTTCAAGACAAGGTCTCACTGTGTAGCCCTGGCTATCCTGAAACTCACTATGTGGGGCAGACTGGCCTCAAACTCACAGACATCTGCCTGCTCCTGTCTCCCGATTGCTGGGATTAAAGGTGTACACCCCGTGCCTGACTTTAGTTTTATTTTTTTTAAAAGTTATTTGTGTATATTTGTGTGCATGCGCACATGCTACAGCAAACATGTGGAGGCAAGGGGAGAGCTCGCAGGAGCAGGCTCTGCCCACTGGCTGTCTCAGGGTTACTGGCAAGCCCTTTTCCCAACGAGCCATTTTGTCCATTCCAGGCCTGATGTTAAACAAGTTTTTCTTGAGGATAATGTCCAAGAGTCATTCATCCTCTAAAACTTGAACTAAAAAACATTCCAAAAAAGGTTTGACATGTGGGGCCCACAGGTTCTGCCCTGACTAGCTGTAATAGGACAGTTACGGAGCTCCTTCACACGGCTTTCATACGAGAGAGAGAGAGAGAGAGAGAGAGAGAGAGAGAGAGAGAGAGAGAATGTATGTGCTTCCTGGTGCCAAAGGAGGCCAGAAGAGGGCATGGCATGCACTGGAGTTTGTTTCATTTCCCAGCTTCAGACAGCTCACATGGAACATAGGCTAAAACCAGGATAGTAAGGTACTTTGATTTTTGAGATATCTCTATCAGAACTAAATATGTTTTTTAATTGCTTATATAGTGTGTTTGGGTAAGGTGTCCTTTTATCTCAATGCCACAACATAAATTTGTTCAATTTGCTAAGTCTGTGGGTTTTAATTAAAATACTGTATCTACGGCATCTGTGGATGTTTTGTCTGTGTGTATGTACCCTATGCACAGGGAGACAGGAAGAGTGTCTGAGCTCCTGAAGCTGGAGTGAAAGGTCGTTGGAAGCCACTGTGTGGGTTCTGGAAATTGAATCTGGTTCCTCTTGATTGCTGAGTTCTCTCTCCAAACCTGTTTTAAGAATGATTATTGGAATCATAAAGTTAAGTCCCGGGGAACGAATTTGCAAGTTAGAATGGGTACTGAACTCAGTTAGAATGGGTACTGAACTCAGTTAGAATGGGTACTGAACTCAGTTAGAATGGGTACTGAACTCAGTTCCATCCAGAGGTTTTCCCCAAGCAACCACACTGCTACACACAGTTAAATTGTATTTAATTTCAAACAGTAAACGGGGAGGAGCAGGCTGGTTCCTTTTCTTTTTTTTACATTAGTAGCTTACAATTCTTTTGGTGAGATTCCCATTGGATGTTTACTCAGTTTTGTTTACTGCCCCTCCATGCTGATTTTAAGATTCACTTTGCAAATATCGGACAGGGAATGAAATGCGAAGCTAACTTATTGCATTTCTGACTCCTCCCAAAATTTATCAAATTACTCAAACACGGGGCAGGTAGTCAAATAAGGAGAGAGAAATGTGAAATGTCTTGTTGCCCGTTGGAGAATGACTATTTGGGCATCCCATCTTCCGGTTTACTGTGCTCAACGGACTCAGCCTCGGATTCACCCCTTGCTGGTCTTCCAAGTTCCTGTCTGCGGAATAAAACAAGCAAGCGCTCAAGATTTTGTAATAGGTCAAATGGAATATAGTCAACTGGTGGTGGCCCTCCTGCCTCTGAGCTGGGGACACTAAGCTTAGCAAAGATGATAGGGCCCACCAAATGCACCCCCCCACCCAAGCTGCGATTACAGAGGGAAGGGAAGGAACCTGGAAGAAGGCCAAGGGGTCCCCAGACTTCGAGACCCGCCCTAGGGCAAGTGGTTTACCGCACAAAAACTTCGGGGAACTGAGTGCGTTGGAAGACGCGGTCCAGCTCTTTGAGTTGCAGCCTTCTGAAGGCGCTGCAGATCAGGCCGAGATCGGTGTCCTCTTGGAAATGCGGAATGATGGTTGCAGCTTCCCGGGTTGGCTGGTCCTGATCACCGTGGCCCTGGTTTTCCTGTTTGTTCTTGGTTCCGGTAACTCCTGCACGCAGAAAACCAAAAACTACTGCCCCCCTCCTGCTCCTCTTCCCAAATCAGATTTAGGCCAAATGTAGCCAAAATCATCACCTCCTCCCCCAACATTGATCATAGGCGGCTTCACTTCTGAAAATGGTAAGCAGAGGTGAAGCTGCCAAGGGCAGATCGGCCCTAAAGGCGTTCAAACCCCTGACATCGAAAGGCTGCCAACCAAGGAGTAGCATCTGTGGCGTCTCTGCTCTCCTACCCACATGTGTACCTCATAAAGCCTCTTTTTTTTTGGGGGGGGGAGTATACCCTTCGAATTCCTCCAGAGGTCTTTTTTGGGGAGGGGTGATGGCCAATTTCTCTACTGCAGCCCAAGTACCAACCTTTAGCTCCTTCCAAAGAAGCACTAGTTCTGAGACGCTGGTAGCTGGTGTTCTTGCTTTCGAAATTGCTGGAATGATCCATTTCGAAGGTGTCTTTGAAACTATGGGCGCTTGGAGTTCTGTCAGGATGTCTGCTCTGCGAGATGGCAGCTGGACCGTCCCCTCGCTGCGCCCGCCGCCAACTGTTCTGCTCCAGGCGTTGAGAGGCCAGTTGAGGGGACTGTCCCCTTTGTGACGTTCACGGGGCTGATGATTGGACAGCTGGGCTGTGCGTGACAGCGGGGATTGGACAAGTTGCAGGCATGGGATTGGCCAGGCTAGGACATGCATATGGTTTGTGATTGGAGGGGCTGTGATGGATTTGACGATGTGGATTGGACTGTCTCGGCTCCCATCCCTGGGGATTGGCTAGCTGTGACAGGCACGACATGGAGATTGCACAACATAAAGATGTGATGCTTTTTTTTTTTTTTTTGTTTCTCTGCGTAGCCCTGGCTGTCCTGGAACTCACTCTGTACACCAGGCTGGCCTTGAACTCAGAAATCCTCCTGCCTCTGCATCCCAAGTGCTGGGATTACAGGAGTGCGCCACCACCGTCCGGCCTGTGATGCATTTGATGCTGCAGTTTGGACTGTCTAGGGGTCTTCTGTCCTTAGCAATTGGATGGGCGGGGAGGCACATTCACACAATCCTGGGGATTGTAGGGCTAGAATGTGCCTATGCACGATGCTGGGGATTGAGTGGCATGCTTCTGGGTGTGGCTGTTGGGAGGGAAAACCTGTGTATTTTAGCTGAGGAGGGGAAGAAGCTCAAGGGTGAAATCTCGCGAGAGCCTCTGAGCTCGCGAGAAAAGCCCTGCCCTCAAGGCGCGCGCATGCGCATTTATGGTGCTATTCCTTCCTGCCTGGAGCTCCACAGAACTGGAAGACCTAGTCTCTCAAAGCTCAGTTATCTTGGAAGAAAGCATTTGCCCCCACCCCCCTAGGGTTCTGGCCCATTCTCTCCCAAAGTGTCTAAGTTGTACAGAAGTGGAAACAATCAGGCAGCAGTTTACAAGCTAAGGGTTTGCCCAACCACGGATGAGAAGCTGAGGGCACTGAGCTTGACAACGTGTCCAGGCCAAGCTACACCCCGACTAGCAGTGGCGGGGGCGGGGGGGGGGTAAAGCAAGCAAGCAGTTTAAAGCCAACAGCACGCACTGAGCTGGGGCGTTTTGACCCTGAGTTTCTAGAACAGGGTTGAGTACTTCTCCAGAGGACTTTTCACTGGGAGAAAAGGCGGGGAGGCCAGCAGCGGCTCACAGTTCCACGTTAAACCAGCAATGGAACCAGCTGAGACAAGATGGAGGAAACTTTGCTTTGTCACAGTAATCAGATAAGAAGTGTACACACATAGAACTGTGATTTGAATCTGGGAAGTTAGGAAACACAACCTCCTCAACGATCATTTCCTAATAATTTTTCAAAACAGGAATGTGGGTGACAGGAAGTTCTTAGGTAACAATAGACAGAACCAAAAATGAGAATAAGCATTTGAAACTAGAATGCCCAGATCTACTTCTTTGCTGAAATTTTAGAATTAACATCAAAATGAGACACCACCTTTTACCAACCATGGAGGCTATTACACAAAACAGCAGTTGCTGGGAGGGGGAGGATAGGATGTGCAGAAAATAGAACCTTGTGTATTACCTGTGACTTTAAAACATGCCCTGGATACTGTAAAAAAACATGAACAAAAGCCCAAACAACCTATAGATTTGTAGTGCAATCTGCCCATTTCACTGATGGGTAGACACTCAGATGATCTGGGAGCAGAACCTACACAGATCCTTGTACGCACATTCACAGCAGCATTGGTCATAGTAGCTGGCAACCAATGTACCCATGTGCCCTTTGATGAATGAGTTGCTGAAAAGTGAAATATAAGGCTACAGGATGGAATATTTATTTATATTTATTTATTTTTATTTTTTCGAGACAGGGTTTCCCTGTATAGCCCTGGCTGTCCTAGAACTCACTCTGTAGATGAGGCTGGCCTCGAACTCAGAAATCCGCCTGCCTCTGCCTCCCAGAGTGCTGGGATTACAGGCGTGCGCTGCCGCCACCACCACCCGGCTCGGAATATTTATTTTTATGGCATGTATTATTGTTATTATATACATTATTTATAATGTGATACATATATGGGAATGTTGATTACTGATACTTAAAAAAAGAATGAAGTCCTGGGTTCTGTCTTCAGCATTGCACACTACAAATCAAAACAAAAACTTCTGAAACAAATCATTTTTATTTTGGTTTCTTGAAACAGGGGTCTTACTATATACCCCAGGCTGGCCACATCATCTGGATTCTCAAGCACTCACATCCTTAATTGTAGGAGTCTAGGCTTGCAACATTATTCCTGTCACATTACATTATAGCTGAATCTTGCATACATGTGTTGATAGGAGAAATAAAGTATAATTCCATATTTATGTGCATGCATGTGTGTGTGTGTTGCCTTCAAATTCATATAGGTAGGGTAGTGTTTCCTGGGGGCTAGAGGATAAAATATTGAGAGATTATATTTAGTGAGTGAGAGTTTCACTCTGGGAAGGTAAAGGGTTTTGAAGATGCTATGCACGGTGGTCATGGTTGCTTATTGGCATCAATGTACTTAATGTTATTGAACAGTGTGTTTTTTTGTTTGTTTTTGGTATACAGTGTCACACACTGTCTCCAAAACACAATTGATCGTGCTATTGAATGTGTGCTAAAATTGTTCAATACATAAATATTGTCACAGAAATTATATGCTTGGGGATGGATGCTCCATGCAATTTGTTATAGGAAAATTTCTAAGAGAACTTGCTATTGTGACTTTTGTGCCACCCACTGATACATACACACGTCTCATGAAAGCCAAATTTTGCAACTGTGGTGCTTGTCAGCTGCCTATATGGTGAGAACATGTTCTATCCAGATCCTGTAAACAAACCCTACCCACAGCTGCTCCTCTGATTTAAGAGGGGCAGGTGTTTTTCTTGCCTTATTTGGGGGTGTTGAGTGCTACCAGAATAGGGAGTGAGGAGGGGAGAGCACAGATGGCTTAAGGGGAGGCTGGAATTCTAGTATTTGGAGGTCATGAGCTTAGGAAGTAGGAACGCCCAGCATCTCATCAGTGGCACAAGCAGTCTCATGGCTGATAGAGACAGGAGAGTGAACACAATACATGTCTGGTTTTGTCAGGAACCATTGAAAGATTCAAGTAAGGTAGTCTGTTTCCGAGATACAAGAATTATAGTTTACAAAGACCTCAAGGAATGTGAGGCTCTGGAGACAATGCCTCCTCTGGAAGGAGGAGACAATATGGTTTCTGGATTGGAGCTATGAAACAAGAGAGAAGAGCCTGCCTGTGAACTGGGTGGGATGGAGTCTAGTGTCCCTTTGAAGCAGCAGGACCCCTGCCAGAGTAGCTGTCAGTGCCCTGTGTGCCACATAAAGGGAAGACAGGGGAGAGAAGTGGACTTGGGCTGGCTGCTGCTTCTGCTCTTGCGAATAACCTCATAGGAAGTTTCTTTTAGGGTTCAGGGTTGAAATGAAATTCTCAGCTTCATCAGAATCAGCTTTGTCTGGAAAGTTACTGTCTTTCCCTAGGGACTTATCCTGCCTCTCTTGCCCATGGTCAGGGTGGGGTGAGGTACCTCTTACCTCTCAAACTAGGGGTTGGTCATGAGATATGCAGCACTGTTACCTTGTCTTCCTGCTTAAAGGACAGCTTCTGTTAATGGAAACCAGAAGTTTACTAATCCAGAAAACACGTGAGTAAACATGTCGAGAGAATTCACCTCTTTATTGAAAACACAAATGCTGAAGGGATATGGCTGAAACAATAGGTTGTTGGGCGGGCAGAGCCTCTGCATCTGGCTCCCAGGCAAGGGCTAAACCAAGGCCCCTGCACAATCTTCAGGGAAAGGTGATCTGCTCATCAGGAAGAGGAGGAGCACCTCTGAGCCTTTATAAATTATGATATTTCCTATAGAGTGCTCTCTTCTTTTTAAACCAATTCTACAACAGGAGAAAAAGAAATCAGCTTAATAGTAAATAATTAGAGTAGAAAAACTGAAAAACAACCCACCCCCTTTCAGTCAGAAGTCCCCTTTTCCTTACTGCTCGAATTTGGTGAGGGACTGTATCCCCAGCAGTGTCGAATAGTCCCTAGGAAAATGTTCAAAAGGCACATGCCCGTTCCCCCTCTTTAGTGTAGCGCACACTGAAGACATTAGCAGCAGCATCTTCAGGCAGATGCAGCAGCATGCACCAGGGAATTATAGTGCTGGGTGCCTTTATCTGTGTGGCTTCACTAGGCACTTCAAAAGAGCAGGGGGATCAGGCGTTTGGACTCTGTTCCCCATTCCCACAAGTCTCTGTTTAACCAATCAGCGTTATGAGTGCTGGGCTCTGCCTGGAAGCACTCAAACTGTCCTTTAAGGCCTGGATTTTATTTAAGTTTTACTTTATGTAAATGATTACGCTGTGGCTGCTGAGCCATCATGAGGTTGCTGGAAATTGAACTTAGGACCTCTGCTCGCTCTGGCCCAAAGATTTATTTATTATTATATGTAAGTGCACTGTAGCTGTATGTAACTACACTGTAGCTGTTTTCAGCGCCAGAAGAGGGTGGCAGATCTCATTACAAGATAGTTATGAGCCACCATGTGGTTGCTGAGATTTGAACTGAGGACCTTGGGAAGAGCAGTCAGTGTTCTTAACTGCCGAGCCATCTCACCAGCCCTGTATTTAATGTTTAGTATTTGAAATAATTTAGTCATGCAGCCCCTGGCTACACTAATTTCAATGGTTTATATATTACAACCCCAGTGGAATGTCTCCACAGAGACAATCTCCTTAAAGAATACCCGTGTTAAAAGACGTTGTACAAGATATTTACTTATTTATATATCTCATTTACCTATATATAATTTATAGAACTATGCACACATGTAACACATATGTACTTTTATAACTTAAACACACATAATTTATCCACTAAGTGTGTGTGTGTGTGTGTGTGTGTGTGTGTGTGTATGCATTTAGGGAGCGAGAGTAGCTTTTTTCCTTTAGGAAGCTGTGTTCCATCTTGAAATGAGTCATTTTTGTATGGAAGGCTACCTTATTCCCCCTTTCCTTTATCTACAAAGTTCTAAAGTCAAGTTGACAGGGCTAGAGAGATGCTTCAGTAGGAAAGAACACCTGCTGCTCATGCAAAGGTGTTTGCTTCCAAGTACCCACAGAGACCCACAACTACCTATAACTCTAGCTCGAGATGACGAAATGTTCTCTTCTGGTCTCCAACACCCACAGATATATCAGATACATGGACATAAATACATGTAAACAAAAAAATCCAACCTTTAAAAGGGCAATTTGAGGGCTGGAGAGAGATGGTTCAACAGTTAAAAGTACTGGTCGCTCTTCTAGAGGACCTGGGTTTGATTCCCAGCACCCATATAATGGCTTATAGTCATCTGGAACTCCAGTTCCAGGCGATCTGACTTCCTATGAAACATGTGGTTCACAGACGTAAACACAGGCAAAACAGCCATGGACATAAAATATAACAATAACAATAATTTTAAAAAGGTAGTTTTGAAATAGAGTGAGGTCAAAACAAACAAGCAAACAAAGAAGCCAAGACAAGAACAACAAAAAAAAAAACAGCAACTTCCTGGACAGAACAAAGCCATCCTAGAGCTAAAGCAAGTTCTCCAATGGCAGTTCCATCAAGTTGTCTTGTATTTACTCACATGCACTTTGGCTTCACTCACATCCAGATAAGTTGCCAGCCGTTTTCTGAGGGGAAAAATGGCAAAGGTTCAGCCTTTGACGTCACATATGGAATAAATTGTATAAATTCACATTTGTTGTTTTTTTTTTTTTTAAAAATGTTTGTACTGTCTTTCTACTTTCTGTAACATTCACCTTGAAGATTTTGAGGCTTAAAAACATTCTACCAGTGATTGTATTTCATCAACTCACCATTAACAGGCATAAAAGCCAGGCATGTCCCTAATAGGTAATTTGAAAAACAGTAATATAGACAGAAAAAAAAGGAGGGAGGCTTCTAAGACTGGGTGTGCAGATGAAGGAATTTGCCGAAAACCAAACCAAAACCAAAAACCAAAACCAAACTAAAACAAAAGACCAAAACCACCACCACCACTACCAAAAACCCCAACAAATTCTCATAAGAAAAACTTGCGTGAGGCTCTTTGTCAGGACAGAAAGATAAAATCAAATAAAAAAAAAGAGATTGATGGAAAGCATCCAAGGATTTCTGATATTCATTCAGTTAACCTACAGGGGTATCAAACATGTAAGTGAGTGATATGTTACATTTACTTTATTTGTTGGGGCTGGGCCAGGGTGCTCTTGTGGAGGTCAGAGGACAGCTAATGGACAGTAGTTCTCTTCTGTCATGTGTATGCTAGTGAATTTGAGCTCCCAGGCTTAATGGCAAGTGCTTCTATACACAAAGAAAATCCAGGAGAAAAATCAATGCAGGAAAGGTAGACTATATCTGAAATTCTTGCATAAAAAGACTGACACAGACTGGGCTGGCCTGGAACTCATTATGTAACTGAGGTCATCCTGCATTTTTGATATATCTGCCCGTACATCCCTGTTATTGAGGTTACAGACAATTTTTTTCTCTTTTTTTTCAGACAGTGCACTACTCTGTAGCTCAGGCTAGCCTGGAACTCACGACTGTAGTCTCATTGGCCCATCCCGTGTCTCATTTATAGGCAGAAATCCCATGTTCTATACTGCATCTTGTTTTATGGAGAATATTTTTTTTGGAGGGGCAGAAATTTTAAAGGAATGCCAAAAGACAGTAATTGAGAGAACTGTGCCAATTTCTATAATTGTGCAATTTAAGAAATATGTGATGCACTGATGTACCAAGATTTTGGTTTTTAAAATACAAGTCTATTTCATGTGTGTGAATGTTTTGCCTGAGTGTAAGTATGTGTCTCATATTCCTGCCTTGTGCCCAAGTAAGTGAGAAGAGAGATTAGATGCTCTGGAACAGGAGTTACAGATGGGTGTGGGAAGTGAACCTGGATCTCTGCAAGAGCAGCCAGTGCTCTTAACTGCTGAGCCATCTTGCCAGTCCTAGATGTATGAAAATTTTAAACAAAGGCACAATGTCACTCCAAGCACATCTCATGCTTTTCACATCTGTTTTTTTTTTTTTAAATAAGACCTTAAATCATCAAACCCTGCCCAGTTTCATACAATTAAATATTATCTGAGCCAGGCAGTGGTGGTGTATGCCTGTAATCCCAGCACTTGGGAGGCAGAGGTGGGCAGATTTCTGAGTTCAAGGCCCAACTGGTCTACAGAGTGAGTTCCAGGACAGCCAGGGCTACTCAGAGAAACCCTGTCTCAAAAAAAAAAATACATATTATCTGAAAATTTCTTTACTCCCACTTTTTCTAGGGCTCCCCATCCCTCACCCCAGAACCCTAGCGCTGGAGGATGGGGTCTGACAGCCTAGATTTTGTAAGTGGCTTTTATTTCAACAAGGCAAGGGAGAGGCCAAGCGGATAACTCAGCAGGAAACAAAAAAGTACTTGCTGGCAAACCTTGCAGCCCGAGTTCTACCCCGGACGCCACATGGTAGAGAGACGACTTATTCCCCTAGTTTTCCTCGCACCTCAGTACATACCATGTGGCAAACACACAACCAAATAAATGAAAGTAAAAGAGGAGAAATAGTTTTAAATGGAGCAACGGGGACAGGAGGAGAAAACGCATGACCGCTTCTGGATCCCACGCGCCCAGCTAACAGGACATCGAGCGGGCCCCTCTGCTCACCGGAGTCCTGCACTGAGGTATTGAGTGCGCAGGAAAACCAGCTCCAGTTCCCGGAGCTGCCAGTGGGCGAACCTGTTGCTGGAGCCAGTCTTGTCCTTGAGCCGCTGCCCAGACTGCGCACCCCAGGTGCCTCTCACACAGCGGAAAACCGGCTGCGGGGCCTGACGCACGTTCGCCCAGACATGGCGACGATGGGCGCCAAGGCCTTCTTGGTTCCACTGACTCATGAAGCCCGCGTCGCCACCAGCGGCCCCACCTTCCGCGCCTATTTCTTCTGCTCCTTCTCCTTCCACCGCTGCTGCAGCTGCGGCTTCCAACCCGGGCTGGCCCGGTCCGCTCTCCCCCTCGTTTCCTCCCTGTCCGGCCGGCAGGGCCATCGGCGGCCTCGCACCTGGAAGCGGGAACCGGAAAAAGCGGGCGTCAGGGCCCAGGCCTGCGCGGCCCGGCCAGGGCGTCACGGCGGGGCCTGTGGCGCACGGCGCCTGGCGGGCCGCTCTGTCCTCGTGGACGCGTCGGCCCGCCATTCCCAGAACGCACTCACCGCGCACGGTTTCCTCATCCACCGCAGGCCCCACATGGAACGGGGACTGCATCTTCAGACGGTCCATGTCCGCAAGGCCTTCGACGCGGCTGCTTGCTGTCTCTCCCTTGCGCCTCTGTGGAGTGTGACCTGGAGCCCCCTAGGGTTCCGGGAGGGGGCGGCTGGGCCAGCACGGGCTCGCTTCCGGTGGGGACCTTGTTCCAGGTTAGGACACGGTCCAATCATGGGCGCAGAGCCCTGGCTTCCGGTTGCTCGCCCGTCTGTTGCTATGGGCCGGTCCCGAGGCGCGAACCTCAGGGCAGATTAGAGCTGCCGCACGGGCGGGCGGGCGGGCTGTGTTGGGAGGGAAGGCGTGGCCCCTGGGCAGACAGGGTGCACAAGGGGGTCCACGACACCTCGGCCGAGGCCTCCCGCCTTCTTTAGTCATGCCACGAGGGAAGGGATGGCGGCTCCCCGAGGGAACCCATCTGCGGGGAGTAGGAAGGGACCCCCAGGAGCTCGGGAGGCCGTGCCGAGGTGTGGGGACAACACCTCCTGGTCTAGTTCTCCATATTGGGTCCCCGGTCCTCGGCACAGACCGGATGTTAAGCTGAGGTCTTTATCTGGGAGGCTGTTCCTCGGGGCTTTCACAGAAACTGAAACACACGTAGTACATTGTGCTTCCATGCCCTGTGTTTTCAGGAGCTTGAGCAGAATTGCGCGGCCTGGTGGCTCTGCAGACGGAGCAGAGGACTCGCCTTCGCCATGGCTACTGGGCGCTGAATGGGGGGGGTGTAGCGGGAAGGGACTCCAGAACATTTAGTAGCCCTTTCAGGCTTTGGTCGGTGCATGCAAGGGCACACAGAAACACAGACAGACAGACAGACATGCGCGTGTGTGCGCGCGCGCGCGCGCGCGCACACACACACACACACACACACACACACACACACTGAAAGGACAAAGTGTCAGGAGCTGGCTTTTATGTCTTGGTCTCCATCCCAGAACTGTCAGTCAAGCAGGCCCTTCGCTGGCCTGTGTCATTCTGATCCCATGGTAGCCACCTTTACCCAACATGCTCTCTAAAAATAGAAGGGGCCCTAAGGTACTATTATGGGGTCCAGGCAGTTCCTTGTTTGGGGTGGGAATATTCTGGAGCCCTGGTGCTGGAGTTCTCCCAGGATAAGACTTACCTCCCAGTTCAAATAACTATCTGAACTTTTGTGTTTCCTGATATTTATTTATTTATTTATTCACGTATTTTCTTTCTTTCTTTCTTTCTTTCTTTCTTTCTTTCTTTCTTTCTTTCTTTTGCTGTATAAAATGAACCTTTTGGCTAGGTGTCTGGGGCCCTAATATTATTCTTCTGCCTTTAGGGTTATAATTATGAATTATATCATATTCATATTAGAATTATGAATTATAATTATATCATTTCTGGGTGTAGAATGTAGTATATTTTACCAAGTCTTTGTGTAGCGTCCATAAAATCCTGGCTTAGAGACTCCCAAATGTAGTGCTTGTATTGTAATGCTAAATAGTGCCCCCCCCCAGACCTGGTGCTCCCAGGAATGAGAGACTCTGCAGGTACAATGTGATCTAATTTAAAACAATTGTTTAAATAAAGACATTGACAGACAATAGCTGGGCACAAGAGACATAGGCAGGTTTTGGGGTTCTCTGGCTAGGGGTCTGAGGACATCATGAGGAGAGAAAGGAAGATGGAGAGAGGAAAAGATTCCACCGGTTAAGACTCTTAAAATAATGGCCACAAGGGTTGGGTAATTGGAGTTAAGAGCAGCCCAGACAATTCATGGCAAATCATATAGTGGGGTTATTGTCATGGAAATAGACATAATAGTACAGAGGCTTATATCTGCTAGGTATCTAGATATCTGCCTAGCTCTAGTGCTGATTAAGGCTTATTATAAATATAAAGGTTGTCTGTGTCTTTTATTACAGAACTGAATACTCAGAGGTAGGGTAGAATCCCCAGATTGACATTAAATATTTTCTAACAATGTACTGGCACCTCAACATCTGGCAAGATCTCAGTTTTAACAAAATTGATTTCAGATTCCCAAATAAAAAACACACTCCCACTGTGCCTTTAAGATTAGGAAGAAGAGACATTAAAAGCCTGTAGTGCTTTCTGCCATGTTTACAAACAGGTTTCTGGTTATGGAAGGGATTTGGTGGGTGGAGTGCTATTTATTTCTTCATAGAAGACTAGAATACTTAGTATGACATGGCTTTGTAGGTGACAGGAACCCCTTTGAAATATAACATTGTCCCTGATCCTGTGCCTTTGTCATTCAAAGTGTATATATATATATATATATATATATATATATATATACACACATATATATGTGTATATGTGTGTGTGTGTGTATGTATTTGTTTGTGCATTATTACTTCAGCCTGCCACTCTTCCCATGGGTCCTTTAAGTTGCGAATAATGAAATAGCCAGGGTTATAGGTCCCCAACTAACAGTTCTGTTGTGGCTGTTCCCTTTGGAAGGACTACCACTTAGTTTGTGTTCTGCCAAGAGATCCAAATATCTGATGTTCAGGTAGGATGGCAGGTTTTAGGAGAGGGGAATCACAGCCAAAGCTCCATTTAGTCTGTTTTCTTATTCCCAGGATAGCTCACTGCATAATTCAACACAAGGTTTTTGGACCTCAATTATGATGTTGCGTGGGTCAAAACATATTGACATTGACTGTTTTAAATTAGTGATATTTATCTTTTGGCTCATTCAACCTCCGTCTGTATGGTTATTTTTTTTAAATTGTGTGTATTGAGGCTGGAGAAATGACTTTGTTGTTAAGAGCACTGGTTGCTCTTCTAGAGGATCTGGGTTTAATTCCCAACACCTACTTGGAGGCTTGTAACAATAGTAACTCCAATTCCAAGGGGATCCACTGTCCTTCTCTGGTCTCTAATAGGCACTGAATGCATGTGGTGAATGCATGTGCAGACAAATAGCCAAACACATAGATTTTAAAAGAAAAGTTAAAAAATGTATATAGGTGTTGTGGCTCCCATAGGTTAATGAATTTGCCAGCCCCAGTTGGTGAGCTGCTTGGGAAGGATTTGGAAGTATGGCCTTGTTGGGGGAATTG
The DNA here is from genome assembly GCA_964023405.1 of Apodemus agrarius. NCBI lineage: Eukaryota > Metazoa > Chordata > Mammalia > Rodentia > Muridae > Apodemus > Apodemus agrarius. The sequence continues at coordinate 114,148,409 of OZ030010.1, forward strand.
TGGCACTGGGGATGAGCTTTGAGTGGCTTTGCAGTTTCAAAAGCCCATACCAGGCTCAGTGTGTTGCTCTCTGTTGTTTATGGGTCAGGATGTAAGTTCTCGGCTACTGCTCCAGTGCCATGCTTGTATGGTTCCCATCATGATAATGGTCTCACCCCTGAAACGGTAAGCAAGCTCCAAATGAAAGACTTTCTTTTTCTTAGAGCTGCCTTGGTCATGGCATCTCTTCACAGCAATAGAACAGTAACTGAGGCATGTATATTTTTTGTAGGCATGTACATTTGTGCACAATATGCATTTCCTGGTGTTGGTGGAAGCCAGAAGAGGGCACCAGATCCTTTGGAATTGGACAGATGTTTGTGAGCCATAATTTGGGTGATAGAAATCAAATCCGGATCATTTGGAAGAGTAGCCAGCATTCTTAACTGCTAAGGCATCTTACCAGCTCATGGAACATAGGTAGATTTTGATATATGGATACAATGAACCGGATCAAGTTATGTGAATACAGTGGTCACCACTAGAGGAGGTCCTTGAACCACAAAAAGGGACCAGAGTAGAGGCAGTGGACAGAGACTATACATCTTATATCAAAGAGATGAAACTGCACTAATAGAAATCCTTTTCGCCTCAAATCCCCATCATCTGGAACTGCTTTAACTAATTGTATAGCAAAAGTTTAGTGGGGATAAGAGCAATAGATAAAGGCAAAGGGTTGCAGAGCATTACAATGGAACAAAACCAGGTCACTTATTGAACTGTTGACTCATCACTGCCTTAAGGTGCCTCCACACATGGACTGGCCAGCTTCAGGTGTGTCCACCAGCACAGAGCTGTAGGTTTTGCCAGGTCCTCTGGTCTCGTTGAGTCATCTCCAGATGGTCAGCTTGCATGGTATTGATGTGTCAGGAACACATTCCCAGCACCAGGAAATGGGTTTACTTTGCTAGGATGGATTTAAGAAATCACCTCTGTATCTTTAGTGCAGCAAGGGTGACTAAAACGACAGTGAGCAGACCTTTTCAGAGGGGTTTCAGGGGCCATGCATTCTATTTTATTACCATATGTGGCCCCTGGTTTAAAGGAGAGGGCATCTCTGGTAAAGCCCTCAGGCAACTGTTCTCAGCCACTATGATGTATAGTAACCAAGGCTGAGCTAAGGGCCTGTATTTGTTGTTTTTAAAATGATACCTTAAGACTCTCCATATGCCTAAATATGGATGAAACAGTGGGAGGAGGGTATCCATAAGGGATTTAATAAAGGCAGAACCTTGTCTGTTTGTCATGGGTGTATATAATTCTTAATGACGTGAATGGTAACAGTTAATTCCAGTGTAAGTGACTCTTTTGAAACAGTTTTCTTAGTTGTTGTTTCAATGTCCAATTCCTACATTCCATCTTTTTGGAGCAGCTGTATCATTTCAGCCATAATTGCTGGTCTGTTATCTGATCCTTTGGTGGCAGAAATTCCAAAGCAAGGGAAGATCTCCATTAAGAGAAGCTGGACATCCAACTATCTTTTTGTGTGTGTATGCAGATAGGGAAAGCTTCCACCCAGCTTTTGAAAGATCACACAAAGGCTAGCAGATTGAAGCCTTAGACTCAAGGCATGTCAGTGAAGTCCACAACTATATTTCAAAAAGAGTTCTTAACAGTTCCAAAGGAAAACCAACTGCCCACACTTTAAAAGGCATTCTAAACATCCAGAAATGAGGTCATCCTGGACAAAAGGAGGGTTTCTGGTGGTTAGATAAAAGCTTGCATTCCTTAGGAACTTGTGAAACTGGTTCCCACATGCCAAAAGGAGCAATTTCACTCATGTCTGGTAGAAGGGACATAGGATCATCCATTTGATGCCTGTAAGCATCAAAGGGTATTTTCATGGGTGACTTCATTTGACATCTTTTCCCCTCAACATCTTCTTATGTATGCATATGTATGTATTTTAAGAAGCTTTTATGTAGTGGGTTTTCATATGACTTTTTAGAAATGTTTTTTGTGTTAATTATCCTTTCCCACTTCCTTCTAACCATTTACACTGGTACATTTTATTTCCCACTTCACGATAGCTTCTTTTCCCCAACAACAGACTCTTACTAGTTTTCTGACATCTATGGGTTTTCCAAATGGAACATACATATTTCAAGATTCAAAGCTAACATCCGTAATGAGAGAAAGTATGCAGCATCTACCTTTCTGTATCTGGATTTTGTCACTCAGAATAATTCTTTTCAACTTTATTCATTTGCCTATGAATTTCGGAATTTTACTTTTCTTTATGGCTGAGTAACATTCCATTGTACCTATATTCATTAGCCATTTGTAAGTCCATGGACAGCTAGACCATCTCCATCCCCTGTCTATTGTGATTAGAACAACAGTGAACATGGATGAGCAAGTATCTCTGCTGTCAGATATATGCCCCTTGAGTATATGGCAAAGAGTGGTGTAGCTGGATCATGTGGTAGATCTATTTCTAGCTTTTTAAAGCAACAATGATTTCAATAGTGTCTGCACTAGTTTGCACCCCCACCAGCAAGTGAGTAAATTCTCGTCTTTCCCCTCACCCACACCAGCATTTGTCTTCATGTTTTGTTTGTTTTTGTTTTGTCATTTTGTATGACTGTCCTATAGAGCCAGAATGATGAAAACAATAATATAGTACACTGGGTGTTTTTCTTTTTCTTTTTAAAGTCACGTTCAGTTTATCAGGAACTGTTTTTTTTTTAATTGTTGGAGAAAAACTGCTTTTTACCCTGTTTCTGACGCCATGAGAATAATACAGTTTGAAAATATCTTAAAGAGTGTCAGTCACCTTCTGTTCTGGGGAGGAGGGATGATATGCTTCCTGGGCTGGGAGGTTAGGACACAAAAGAGAAGGCATCCTCATCCATTATGGTCTGGATGGGATGAGGTATCTAGTGGTTGTGAAGCACCCATGCCGGCAGTCACTTCTAGTGCCCTGGGTACTTCATACAGTGGGAGAGTAGCAGGAAGAATTGGTAGCAGAAAGACTTGCTGCCTGCTTCCTGTGAATTCTTGGACTAGCCTCTTAGGAAATTTCTGTCAGAGCCCAAGGTTAGAACCAGATTCCCAGTATTAGCTCTGTTTGGAAAAAGTTTTTTTTTCTCAGTAAGGACTTTTCTTCAATTCCTTCCACATTTGTAGTCTAACAAGTTGAGAGGACAGGGGTGAGGGCAGCAAGATAGTGGGACAGAAAGTAATGTGTGAGTCAGAGCAAACCTACCGTGGTATTTGGGAAACATGTATAATACGCACATATGAATGCTGACTTAGTGATGCCATTTTATGGAAAGAGACCTTGTCATCATGTTTCAAGGACAGTACTTTGGTCATGTTACACATTTCTTACTAATTTGTAAAAACAAATACAGCAAAGGTACAGAGACTTCACTTCTTTATTCAAAACACAGAGCCTGAGGACACAAATGTGTAGGGGGCAGCAAAAACTTATTGATATCCGGCTCCTGCATGAGGGTGCTTCTCTAGGTCTCCTTCGTAGTCTTCCAGAAAAGAGGCACCTCTGAACACTTAGAGCTTCTGCTGTCTCCTATATTGTTCTCGTCTTCCTTTAAACCAATTCTACAACAATCCAGAAAAAAAAAAGGTTCAGTATTGTAATCAGGACTATAAATCAGAAAATATATCATGTAATATTAGTTGCCCTCTATAATTTATATCAGTATAAATTATATTAATATTATCTTGTTCAGAAGACCCTGGTGTCTCACTGCTCTCATTCTGTGAGGAGCTGAAGGCCTGGGTCAGGGTGAAGGACTTGCCTAGAATGTGGGAGGCCCAGGCTTCTGGCCCCAGCAATGCAAAATAGTTCCTGGACAGATGTCCAAACATTACACACCTGGTTTATGTCTCTACTATAGAACCCTCTAAAGATATTTATCAGCACTTTCGGGCAGATGCAGCAGTAAGGTCCCCATTCCTACCAGTCTCTGTTTAACCAAGTATACATCAGCTTTCTGAGTGCTTGGATCTGCCTGTGAACTAAGCTTGTACTCAAATTGCCCCTAGAAGGATAGAAGTTATGCTTAGTTTTCAGTATTTCAAATAGTTTAGGATCAGGATTAGCTACACTAATATGATTCTAATTTGAATAATTCATATTTCATAACCCCAGTGGGATGTCTCCACAGAGACATCCTTTTATGTAAAGGATATCAGTGTTCCAAACAATTGTGTATATATGTATATATATGTATATATGTGTATATGTGTATATATGTGTATGTGTATATGTATTTGTATATGTATATATATGAGCTTGAAGATCAGGTTTATTAATACAACTATTAATGCATCCAAAGTGTACATAGTTTTATATGTTAAAACATGTTTATAGACATCTCTATTCTCTCACTCTTAGCTTCTCTCTTGCCCCTCTTGGGCTCTCTTCCCCTCCCCCATCTTTACACGTGGTCATGGCTGGCTTCTGCTTCTCTACTCTCTCCCTCTCTCTGCCTTTTTCTGCCTCTACTGCTACATTAACTCCCCTCCCCATGCCATAAATAAACTCTATTCTATACCATACTGGCATGTGTCTGGTCCCTCAGGAGGAAGGGATGCCTCGGCATGGGCCCTTCCCTCACACACACCATTGCAGAACATATCCTCCCACCTCCTCTTTTTATGATCACAACATTGGTGCCGAGACTTGGATCCAGAAACTCTGCAGGTTTGCATCCCATCTCAGCCACAGCCATACTTGCTAGCTCCCGTCCGGGAAGCACCCCATCCCCCACTGGCCACAGTGACTGTCTGGATGGTCCTAAGTATTTCTTGAGCTTTGAACTACCCCTGTGTTATCCTTGAAGATGGGAGACATTCCGTTTTTCACTGATTTTTCCCGTCCTTCCCTTTCTCATTTGCAGCCTGCTGTTTCAGCTGGTTTGCCTGAAAAGGAGGTGTGGCTCCTGACTCTGCCATGCCAGGGACTGTGCCTCTCTCCTCCACCCCCTCTTCATTTTCTGATCCTCCAGATAGTTTGTGCTCCGCTCCCCCAGCTCGTGTTGTAGGGTGGTGCCACAGGACCACAAGAGCATTGCTAGGATATGAAACAAGGTACTTTAGGTCCTTCCTTTTCCCCACCCATCATGGACTGTGTCTTCTGCTGCTGGCAGGGAGCTCTGCCCTACAGCAGCGCAGACCTGCAGTGCCAGCTGCTGGCTCCCGAAGGTGCACTGGCTCTGTCAGACAAGTTCACATCTTCTGCTACCAGCCTACAGAATCCTGCAAACATACGCTGCCCTTAGTAATTGGTAAAGAGTTTCTCCTGTTGACACGAGGGACCCTTAGGCCCATATAAGGCCTGGCCAGCCTCTTTTGGACTAACGGTTGGCTTTCAGTGACCACTTCATACAACTGGCATCCTGGTTGACATTCATGTTAGGACATATAGCCTTTGGGTGACTTCCCCTCTTGAAAGCAGTTCAAAAATCCCTTGAGCTCTTGGAGCTGCTGAAAATCCTGGACCAGTTTGGATTGCTTTCCGACATTTCCGGGAAATGTTACAGGGACACTAGATTTACTTGTGATGACCGGAATTTCTAGCTTGGCCATAACCATGTTGCTGATAATCCTCTGGGACGCTGGTATGGATTATTTAGCAACTTCCCTCTCACCCTTTGGGCACTAAATTGTCTTTGACCATATATTTTAAGAGATCTTCACACATACTGCCAGCAGTCTGGTAAATGGAAAATGGCCCAAGCTTTACTTCTCTGTGCTCCCACAGCCCTGGCTTGTTCCCACAGCCTATGTGCTCAGTTCGTGTCACAGACCTAAATCTGCCTGGACAAACTCAGTTTTGGTCACCACGATTTTATGCCATGGCTGCCAGCTCTCTTATTCTAAGATTCTCATTCCTATCCTATCTTGACTACTACTATCCTGTCTCATGCTCAATCTTATCAGAAGTTTGTTATTTATTAAATTTATGACAGACAGAATTCCCAAAGGCCTCTAACAGTTTCTCCCATGAGGTCTCAGAAGATGTGGACACTTCTACAGGATGCTGCATAGATTGTGTGTGATATAATAATCACTGAAATACACAGTGGACAAGACTGGATACCTTGAATCAAATGACTTAGCTAAACAAAGGTAAGCCATTTCTCATGCGATGCGTATCCATTCCACAGAGAAAAAGCCCTGTGTCTACTGTGCTTGAAAGCCAGATTGACAATCCAAGTCGCTAAAGAGACCACAGAGAACTGCTGGCTAATGGAATCTTTCATTTTTTTTTTGTTTTTGTTTTTTTTTCGAGACAGGGTTTCTCTGTGTAGCCCTGGCCATCCTGGAACTCACTTTGTAGAACAGGCTGGCCTCAAACTTAGAAATCTGCCTGCCTCTGCCTCCCAAGTTCTGGGATTAAAGGCGTGCGCCACCACTGCCCAGCTGGAATCTGTCATTTTTTAATATAACTTCTAAATTATTGTTTATTCCTCAGACTTCTGACTACATTGACAGCTAGACAGTAATCTCCTTACCTAAACTCTGTTTCCATTCAATGCTTCATATTTCCTCTTCTTGCTCTGTCACTGTCCTAACATTATCCGAGTTCCTATAAATTTGCCTAACTCTAATAATAAATATTCCACTATGATCCAACTTTTTGATCTTGTTCCTTCTCCTCCACAAAAGGTTCATCTTAAAGACTGTTCATGTGGTTAACTCACGTTGTTATCTCTTTAGTAAACTTGTTAGCTACAGGAAACCTACTCAGATCAACCTCTCATGGACCAAATAGGCTCTATCCAGATAAGTACATCTGCCCATAGTTCCCACTTACTACCTATTCCAAAGGGTGGGATTCCTCTGGGTTTCAAATGTACATCTTAAGAAATTTTTTTCTTTCTCCCAAATATACTTAATTGTATTCCCTATCTATACTAATGTGTTTCAACATCTTGTCAAGTCCATGTCCTTACTACATCCAGGACAGCTCCAGAGAAGCAACCTTTAGATGCTACAATCTCCTCTCAGACACAAACAACTTCTACTGGACCTGTTCCTTTGACCTATCCTCAGATGGTTCCACAGACCCCGGACAACAAGAAAACAGCCAATTCTCCTAATGGACAAACATCCCCCATATCCATTTCTCTAGGTTCCCCAGAGACACATCATCCCCAATGTCAGCATGAAGCAGCCAGATATCACAACGACCCTGCTTTACCATCACCTCTTTTTAATTTTTCTTTTTTAATTAAACCAAAACTGTTTTAATTAAACTTTTTAATTTAAACCAAAACCCCACAGTTACCTGGCAACATCCAAGTATGCCCCTCCCCACAGTTACCTGGCAATAGCCAGGTAGGCCCGGCCTACTATAAAAGGGACTGATTGCCCATCCTCTCTCTCTCTCTCTCTCTCTCTCTCTCTCTCTCTCTCTCTCTCTCTCTCTCTCTTATTATCTTACCTCTCTTACATCTCTTATTCTCTCACTCTCAGATTCTCTCTTTGCCTCTCTTGGGCTCTCCTCCCCTCCCCCCTCTCTCCATGTGATCATGGCTGGCCTCTGCTTGTCTACTCTCTCCCTCTCTCTGCCTCTGCTACCTTATTAACTCCCCTCCCCATGCCCTGAATAAACTCTATTCTATACCATAAAAACATGAATAAACTCTATTCTATACGATAAAAAACATGTCTGTAGTTTATCTTCAGGATACACACACACACACACACACACACACACACATACACACACACACACACACACACACACACACACACACACACGATCCATATGTGTCTATTCTGTGTTCCTTTCAGAAGCTGTGCTCTGTTTCATTTTTTGGGGGGAGGGTTTTGAGACAGGGTTTCTCTGTGTATCCCTGGCCGTCCTGGAACTCACTCTGTAGACCAGGCTGATCTTGAACTCAGAAATCCGCCTGCCTCTGCCTCCCAAGTGCTGGGATTAAAGGCATGCGCCACCACTCCAGGCAGTGCTTCATTTTTTTAAATTTTTTGTTTTTTGGCTTTTTTTCGAGACAGGGTTTTTCTGTGTAGTCCTGGCTGTCCTGGAACTCACTCTGTAGACAGGTTGGCCTCGAACTCAGAAATCTGCCTGCCTCTGCCTCCCAAGTGCTGAGATTAAAGGCGTGCGCCACCATGCCCGGCTCATTTTTTTTTTTAATTTTAATTTTTTATTTTTTGGTTTTTCTCGAGACAGGGTTTCTCTGTGTAGCCCTGGCTGTCCTGGAACTCACTCTGTAGACCAGGCTGGCCTCGAACTCAGAAATCCACGTGCCTCTGCCTCCCAAGTGCTGGGATTAAAGGCATGTGCCACCAGTTCCTAGTCTATGCTCTGTTTTAAAATGAGCCATTTCAAGTTGATTGGGCTTGTTTATTCCATTTTATACTCACAAAGAACATAAAGCTCGCCTGACAATGGTGGTGCACAACTTTAATCCCAGCACTTGGGAGGCAGAGGCAGGCGGATTTCTGAGTTCGAGGCCAGCCTGGTCTACAGAGTGAGTTCCAGGACAGCCAGGGCTACACAGAGAAACCTGGTCTCGAAAACAACAACAACAACAACAACAACAACAACAACAAACCCCATAAAGCTCAAAAGTTATTTTAAGGAGGCTGTAGAGAAGAGTTCAAAGCACTTGAGGCTCTTGTAGGGGACCCAAGTATGGTTCCTACACCATGCAGAAGGCAGTTCAAGCTCTAGGGGATTTGATTTCCTCTTCTGGCCTCTGAGGATACGAACACACATGCTACATGTAGACAGAGACAAATCTATACACATGAATAAAAATTATAAAAAGACTATAAAATGTCATTTTGAAACAAAAGACTTAAAACAACAACAACAACAACTACAACAACAACAGTACAACTTTACCCACAGGAGAAAAGTATCCAAGATAAGAAGCAAGTTCTAGAATTGCTGTCCTGTCAAAGTGTCTTCTTTTCCTTACCTGAACTCTGGCTTCACTCACACCTATTGATCTTGCCAGATGTTTTCTGAGGGCAAAAATAGCAGATATTCAGTATTGGGCATTTTTGAAGAAATACAATTTTTTATTTATGCTTGTTTTAAATGTTTATTCCACCGTTCACTTTCTGTGACATTCACCTTGAAGATTTTTGAGGCTTAATAAAATTCCGCTGGGCTTTTAATCCCAACAGCCAGGAAGGAGAGGCAGGTGGATCTCTGTGAGTTTGAGGTCAGCCTGGTCTACAGAGTGAGATAGCCAGAACTATGCAGCATGTTTTTTAAAAATAATGTTTTGAGATAATGTTTCACTTTGCATCTGTGAGAATGTCACTTTCCCACAGGCTCACATGTTTAAATGCTTATTGTATTGAATAAACTCTCCAGTTGGTAGAAATGTTTAGAAAGAATTAGGAGTTGTTATATTGTTGGAAGAGAGGGTAGGATTTGCACTTTCAAAACTCATGAGATTCTGAGTCTCTTTGATTTGTGGTTGTATCTCAAGATATTAACTACTACCTTATACCTGCCTGCCTGCTGCCATGCTCCCCCCCACCCCCGTGATGGTCAGGAACTCTAATCCTCTGAGACTCTAAGCCTCCCCAAACTTTGTTTTTGATAAAGTGCCTTGGTCATAGTGTCTTATCCCAGCAAGAGAAAAGTAACTGAGACAGTAGCTCAAGCTTACAAGGGAAGTCACCCCTGTCCAGGCTTGGCATTTCTAGCACCAGGATTACTGGAAGATGCCATCATGCCTAGTATTGAATCTTGTTTTACAGACCATTTTTATTTTTGTTTGTTTGTTTATTTATTCTTTATTTTTTGGTTTCTCAAGACAGAGTTTCTCTGTATGGCCCTGGTTGTCCTGGAACTCACTCTGTAGACCAGGCTGGCCTCGAACTCAAAAATCCACCTGCCTCTGCCTCCCAAGTGCTGGGATTAAAGGTGTGTTCCACCACTGTCTGGCTACAGACCATTTTTTTAATGGGAAGGGAAACAAAATAGTGGCCAAAAAGCCCAGTAACTAAGATAAAGGTGCCACCAGGATTTGTGGTGCTCATTTGGGAGTAATACTAGCTAGTTAATACTAGCACTTGGGTGGCAAAGGCAGATAGAACTCTAAGTTCCATGCAAGCTAGGGATATATAGGGAGATCCTGAAGAGACAATGCACTCATAAGTACAAACAAAAAAACAAAAACAAAAAAACTTAAAGTAAAAACATGATATACAGATTTATGAAGTTTCTATTATTCCAACCACTCAACTTTACACTTTCAAAAGGCCTTATAGAGAAGACATTGCCTGAAGTTTTCCACCGATTCATTTAAATACTATATGAAAATGCCTTCATTCCCATTGTCTTAGCCACAGTTACCAATGCTGGGATGAAACACCATGACCAAAAACAACTCGGAGAGGAAAGAGTTTATTTTGTTCACAGTTCCAGAGTTTGCTAGCGGTTCATTAAAAGCACTGAAAACAGGAACAGAACGCAGGGCAGGAACCTAGAGGCAGGAACTGATGTAGAGGCCATGGAGCATGTTGCTTGCACCCCTTGGCTTGCTCAGCCTGCTTTCTTATAGAATCTCTGCCCAGGGGTGGCCTCACCCACAACAGGCTGGGCCCTCTTGCTTCAACCAATAATTATGAAAATACCCTAAAGGTTTGCTCACAGCCTGATCTTTAGAAAGATATTTGTTTTTTTATTTGTATTTGCATTGATGTTTTGATGCATGTATGTCTTTGTGAGGTGCCAGGTCCCTTGGAACTGGAGCTACAAACAATTGTGAGCCTCCATTTGGGTGCTGGGATTTAAATCTGGCTCCTCTGGAAGAGCAGCTACTGCTCTTAACTATTGAGCCATTGCTTCTAGCCCCTGACAGCCTGCTCTTATGGAAACTTTTTCTCAGTTAAGGATCCCTCTTCTCTGACGACTTTTGCTTGTGTTAAGTTGATATAAAACTATCGAGAACAAACACTTGCATGAGTCTCCCACATACCCCAGCACACTACCTCACCACATTACTGCAAAATGCAGGATTCTGGAAGCCTTGGTTTTGGAAGTGGCTTTTATTTATGGTAAGATGCCAACTGAGGAAATAGCCCAGAAGATAAAGGTAAAGTTAAAGTTAAAGACAGTATGTCTGATGGCCTACATTTGATCCTGAGACTCACTTGGTGGAAGGAGAGAACGTACTAACCCAAGCCTGTATTTTATACCCACAGTAACACATTCCCACTTTCACAAACAAATCAAATACACATATAATGTGAAATTTTAAAGGGGTAGGAGGAGGATGGGGTAGCCACTGTGGACTGCCATGTGCTCCCAGGAAACAGGATCTGCTTACCTCTCTTCTGCACTGATGAAGTGATTCTGCTGGAAAATTCGCTCTAGCTCCTTCAGTTGCCACCGGTTGAACTTGTAGTGGACGCTACGCTGGCGTACCAGCACGGACACAGGCCGTACACCAGATATCAGCACTGGAACAGGCTGTGCACCAGATATCAGCACCGGAATGGGCTGCACATCCTCAGTGCCCACCACGTCCTTGAGAACTGGCTCCTCCGGCTGCTTCTCATTGTCCTGGTCACAGCCAGTGGCGCCATTGTCCTCTTGGTTCCTGTTACCCATGAGGCCTGCAGCGCCACCAGCAGCTCCACCTTCTCGGCTTATTTTTTCTGCTCGTTCTCCTTCCGCTACTGTGGCTTCTGACCCAGGCTGGCCCCGTCTACTCTCTCCCTCATTTCTTCCCTCTCTGGCCGGCAAGACCATCTGCACTTTAGAACCTGGACGTGGGAGAACAGAAAACCAGGCGTCAGGGCTCAGGCTGGTGCGCAGGTGCCAGGGAGTCGCCGCAAAGCCTGTGACGCATTGCGCACAGCGCCTGTTCAGTTGCTCCTCCCCTTGTGGACATCATCAACCCACCATTCCCAGAATGCACTCACCATTCAACTTTTCCTTGTCCTCGTCAAGTCCCTCATGAAGTAGGTAGATGGTGTTTTGATGCGCCATGTCCCGAATGCTCCCCTGCAGCTTGCCCCAGAAGATTCTGAGTTGGAGCTCCTAAGGTTATGAAAGCCTAAAGGCGAAAGCCGAGCTTCTCAACCAGGAAGAGATTCTCTTGTAGCCCTTGGGGGCGGTAGTGTAGGTTACCAACTATCCAATCATGGGTGTGCTATCCCGACTTCCATTTGATCTCCTGCAGCTATGGGTTGAGCCTTAGTGCAAAACAGAGCAGGTTGGTGCTGCACGGAGCAGGATATATTTGCAGGAACCGCGTGGTACTCAGGCTTGTAGGGATGCACACTTGGCTATTCATGTTGCAGTTGGATAAATTATCTTCTGGGGTCAACTGTGCCAAATGACTTGTATCGAAGAAGAAAAGCTCTGGAGACCTTAGAGAAGTGTTTTTAGAATTCCTCTTGTTTAGTTGGGGGTGTCTTTTCATGACTTTAATCCCAGTATTCAGGGGAAAGAAGGAAGTGGATTTCTGAGTTCCAGGCCAGTCTTGTTTACATAATGATTTCCAGGACGGCCAGAACCACAGTGAGACCATCTCCTCTAAAAACAAAGGGTGTCTTTGGTCTAAGCCTAGTAGTTTATACTAGGCGCCTGTTACTTGACAGAGAACAGAAATTAAACTGATAAGATTATCCACGAGGTCTCTTCTTTTGAGTGTTCACAGAAAGCGCACTTAGAGTCTGCCATGTGTTCATGTTGTGCCTTTTCAGGAGCTTGAGTGTGTATTGGGGTTTATTAGTACTGGACAGACTTGTTAAAACTGTGAAGTACTGTGAAAATTGCCATACCTTGCTGAGGTTCCCTGCATTTCTCTTGAATGGGGCCTCCTAATGTTTTCTCTGAATTATCAAAGGGTTAAGAGCAGGCACCAAAATTCCAGAGACTATCAGTTAAGCAGCCCCTCGGCTGGCATGTGGTCAAACTGGTCTTTAGGCAGCAAATGTTTTCCAACATGTTCTGGCCACTCTGAGACTAGAAATAGCCCCTAAGAACTAGGCTATCTCCAGGCAGTTCCTTTTCTAGGGTGGGAATATTCTGGGGTCCTGGTGCCAGAGGAGGGGTTCTTCTCCCACCAAAAGACATACCTCAGAATTCTGGACCTATCTTAAAACCAAAACCTACACATATATGTTCTAGCCCTTGTTTGTTCCTTGTTGTGTAGCCCGAAACTGCTGTTGTCAAGGTGCACAGAACCTGAGGATATTTTTTTCCTCTATAGCTCTGGTCAAGACTGTAAAGATCATGTGTGTGTGTGTGTGTGTGTGTGTGTGTGTGTGTTGGGGCATACCGCTTATCGCATAGAGGCCTTGCCTAGCATGTGTAATGCTATCCATGGTTAGTCCTGAACACTGTTCTTTTCTTTTCTTGTCTTGTCTGGTCTTGTCTTTTCCTTTCCTTTCCTTTCTTTTCTTATCTTCCTTCCTTCCTTCCTTCCTTCCTTCCTTCCTTCCTTCCTTCCTTTCTTTTTATTTAGTTTGGTTTTAAGAGATAGGGTTTTTTTTGGATAGCCCCTGTTTGTCTTGGAACTCACTCTGTAGACCAGGCTGAACTCGAACTCAGAGATTCACCTGATTCTGCCTCCTAAATGTTGATATTAAATGCATATACCACCACTGCCCAGAAGAGTCTCTGTCTTTTAATGCTTGTAATCTTAGAACTCAAGAAGTAGGGGCAGAAAGATCAGAATTTCATGTTCAGCTACAGAGTTTGTTTGAATCTAGCTTTGAACACATACCACACTGAAAAAAGTCCATCTCCTTTCCCAAATTTTAATATCTCCATTTTCAAATAAAGTAGTGGGCAGTGGATCTTATTTAATTTTAAAATTCATGGAGATACACTTTTTGTTTCAACATGTGATTTATCCTTGGAAATGTTGCCAGTATATTTGAAAAAAAAAGTGTATTTTCTTGCTTGTGATTACAGTGTGCATAGGAGTCACAACTGCCCAGGACTCCTCCTTGCTTTCCTCACTTGGCAGCTTGCACGGCACCTTCTTTTACGATGAAAGCCAGTCTTCAGGGACAAGGCTTCCAGGTCAGATCCAGCTTTTCCAAGTTCTGTGTGTGAAATGTGTCATGTCTCCAACAACCTTCAGTTCTGGGAGGCCATTCAAGGCTATAGTAGTAGGCAGACCATTTTAAGATTTTTCAAAATATCTCTGACTGCTCTGGCCAACAACTTGAAGTGGAGATTCTCATGCCTGGAATTGGGGGTTTTGTTATACAGTTTATGCCTCTTGTGAGGAGCCTTGTCACCCCAAGTGAGAAAATGTAACTTAGGAAAAAAATGTATACATATATGTATATGTGTATGTGTATGTATATGTGTATATGTATATATATATATATATGTTATTCTAAGCATATATATGTACATGCATGTGTGTTTATATACATAGAATTATATGTATTACATGTTATTTAGATAAATAATTGATTATAGTGTTTTTCAGAGATCCTTAGTGTTGTTTAATGCTCCCTTTTTATTTTGACTTCCCTTCCCAACCTCTCAATTAAAGGCCCCATTTCTTGTATTTCCCATTTCAAATTATTTATGTACTGCTGTTTGCTTCTGCAGTGCTATCCAACTCCTCATGATCCCATTTTACTTTCTTGGTTTCTGCAGGTACTCCATAATATATACTAACAAAACCTGAAGGGTTGGAGCTAGGAACCTTACATGAGAGAGAACATGCTATGTGTGTCTTTATGGGTCTGGGTTATTTCACTCAATATAATATTTTCTAGTTCCTGCTTACCTGAAGATTTCATTTTTCTTTCCAGCTGAGTAGTATTGTATAGTGCATATGTACCAGGTTTTCATTACCCATTTGTTGTTGGACATTGAGGTTGTTTCCATTTTCCAGCTATGAACATGGCTGAGCAAATATCTGTGGAGTAGGATGCTGGGTCCTTTGGACATAGGCCAATGAGTGGTATATCTGGACCATCTGGTAGATTTTCAGCTTATTGAAGATTCTCCACACTGATTTTCAGGGTGATGACATCAACTTGCAGCCACACCTACAGTGAACAAGGGGTTTTTTCCCCACATTATTGCCTGCATTTGTGATCAACAGATTTCTTGAGTTTAGCCATTCTAACTGGGAGAAGATGAATCAATCTTAAAGTAGTTTTCATTTGAACTTGCTAAGGATGTTGAACACGTTAGAGATGGTTTTACTTCAATAATATTTTTTTATTTCTTATTCTGAGAGCTCTGTGTTCAGACCCATAGCCCCTCCTTTTTTGTTTTTGTTTTTGTTTGTTTGTTTTTAGTTGGGTCCTTTGTTTTCTTAGTTTTAGTGGTCTGAGAGAATTTAGTTTGTTCTAGTACTTGCATATCATTCATCAGATGTATTGCTGGCAAAGATTCTTATCTACTTTAAGGGTTTCCAAACTAAATCAAAACCCCCACATTCTTTACAGAATTAAAAAAATACTGTAATTCTTTTGCTGTAAAAAGGTTTTTAGTTTTATGAGTTTCTGCTTGTCAATTGTTGCTCTTATTTCCTGAGCAAATGGAGTCCTATTCAGAAAGTCCTTGCCTACACATCTATGATTTCCTCTAGTAGTTTCAGCATTTTGGGTTTCACACTGAGGGCTTTAGTCTTCTCATTCACTTGGCATTAATGTTGTTCCAATGGAGAGGTTGTCCTTGGTTACGTGTGTTCCTAGACATTTGATTTTCGTTGAGACCAGCGTACATGGGAGTGTATCCATGATCTCTCTTCTCACCATGTTTCGTTGTTAGTGTATAGAAGGGCAACTGGATTTTGTAATTTGATTTTGTATCCTGCCACTTTGTTGATCTTTTTAATATATGCCTGTATTTTCGCTTGCAAGCACTTTTTCCTTTAGTTCTCACCACCATGAAAAAATTCAGGCAATGCAGTTGCAGTGGACATCTCCAAGCCCAGTGCTGATGGAGCAGGGTGTCGAGTAGAGATACAAAGATCCTGGGGCTCATGGGATGACTCTCCAGGTTTAGTGAGAGAGTTTGTTTCAAAAAATAAGGTAGGGAGCTGGGCATGTTGCCTTTGGTCCCAGCATGTGTGCAGCAGAAGCAGGAAGATCTCTGTGCGCTTGAAGCCAGCCTGGTCTACAAAGCAAGTTCCAGGACACTGAGAACTGTTACACAGAGAAACTGAATTGAAAAAACAGATGATTTCTGAGTTCGAGGCAGGCAGATTTCTGAGTTCCAGGTCAGTCTGGTCTACAGAGTGAGTTCCAGGACAGCCAGCTATACAGAGAAACCCTGTCTCGAAAAACTGAAAAAAAAAAAAGGCAGAGAGTAGATACCTGACATCTGGCTTCTATGTGCACACCCCATCAACACACGCATACATACCCCTTGTGCAATCGTCATAAAGAAAAACTGATGATATTATTTGGAAGTGAAATACTAACTCTCCACTTTGATCTCAGTCTACATGATTTTGAAGTTATTTTCGATTTACTGAAGTCTTTTGCTTAGAATTTAATCTTGTCTGGTATTAAGGTCATGGGACATTTCTTTGAATTTTTCTTGACTGTTTCTGCATTTTTAATCTTTCTGGACAGATTTTCTTTTAAAATACTTTTATTATGTATATTACATAACACACACACACACACACACACACACACACACACAGAGCTTACGGCTTTCTTATGCTTGAATGTCTGTGCAGTCTGTGCGTGCAGTGACTGAGCAGTCCAGAGGAGGGTATAGGGTCCCCAATAGTGGAGTTACAGATGATTGTGAGCTGCCATATGCTTGGTGTGTAGTCTCTGATTCTTCTGTTTTCTCTTTAGCTGTTTTCCTTCCATTGGGTTGCCTTGTCTATCTTTGATATGATGGTTTTTGTTCTATCTTAATATGTTATTTTGTTATGTTTTGTTGTCATCTCTTAGAAGCCTGTCCTTTCCTCAGAGACAGAAAGGGAGTGGACCAGAATGGAAGGGGAGGAGGGGATATACTGGAAGGAATACAGGGAAGGGAAGGTGTAATTAGGATATATTGTATGAAAAAAATACTATTTTTAATAAAAAGAGGGGAAAAAAAGAAAAGGAGAAAAAAGTAGTCTCCTGTCATATACACTAGTAAAAGTATTGTGGTATAATAATTTTACATATTAAATATCAATATATCATATATTATGTATTAATATACAATTTAATATATTATATATTAATATATTATAATGTACACATTAATATACAATTGATATACAATAATGAATAAAATGCATTATATATTGTATATGTAATATAATATATTATGTATGTAATATATGTGATATATATCACACACATTATATTATATTATAATTATATATTGTATTAATTATAATAATAATATTATACAATGTATATTATATTTATATATTATATTTATATATTATATATTATATTTAGAATACATTATTATAAATTTAATATATTATATTACATACTATATTATATAAATAAATTATAATATATTATATAATAAATATATATTGTATATTATATAATAAATTAGTACTACATATAATATATATAATACTAATGTAATCATATAATACATTTTCCTCTTATTTACCTTTTAGCTATCTGCTGGCACCATTCAGCCCACTGTCTAATTTAAAGAGAGAAAATGTTGTAAAATCGTCCCAAAGATGTCAGAGAACATCTGATATAATTCAACAACATTTTTTACTAAAATTCTTTAACAATAGCAATTTTACTAGAATAAAATGTCCTTACCATCTAAAAGAGTATTTATCAAATTAAAAAAAAATAGGGGGCTGGACAGATGTCTCATTAGTTAAGTACATTGACTGCTCTTCCTGGTTTGATTCAGAGCACTCACATGGCAGTTCACAGCTTTCTGCAGCTCCAGTTCTAGAGGATCTGAAGCCTCTTCTGGCTTTTGTGGGTACTACATGCACACAATGCATATGCATAGCACATATACATGTAGGCAAAGCATACATACACATAAAATAAGGACAATTGATAACAAAAATATACTTTAGATGTATTTATTTTACACATGAGTGTTTTGTCTGTGCATGTGACTGTGTGAGTATTTGTGTATGCGTTAGTGTGTGTGTGCTAAAGTGTGGTATAATGTCTAGTGTATGTGTGATTGAGTGTGTGCATGCATATAAGTGTATGTGAGAGAGTTGTGTGTGTGTGTGTGTGTGTGTGTGTGTTTGTGTTTTGTTATTGTATTTGTGAGTGTTAGTGTTAGTGCCTGTGTAACTTTAACTGAATGTGTAATCTGGAGTGTGAGAGGTGTGTAGTAGAGTGTGCATGTGAGTGTGTACATGTGTGTGAGTATGTATGCAGGTGTGTGTGTGTGTGTGAGTATGTGTATTTTTCAGTGTCTTTTGCTTAGAATAAAGTATTCTTCCTTATTTTTTATGATCAATTTTAGTTTGAAGGCCATTTTTTTTGTCAGATATTAGGAACATCTTGTTTCCTGGTCCCATTTGCTTGGAATATTTTTCCCCATATCCTTTCACTGTCCTTGAAGATAAGAAGAGATTCTTTAGACAGCAAAAGATAAAGTTTGTTTCTTAATCCATTCATCTATCTTGTGTCTTTTGATTGTGTAGTTAAGGCCATGGATCTTTAAAGGTGTTATTGAAAGCTGTGTATTGATTGTAGCAGTTTTATTCTTTTTCTTTGTTGTTTGTTTGTAGTCCCATTTTGTGTTTCAGTAACTATAGCTTCACTTGTTCCCTTGTGACTTTCAGTACACTTTCTTTGTTCTGTATATTTAATGTTTTAGCTATGATACACCCTGGAAAGTTTCTTTTTCAGCTCAATTTTTTGTTTCTGGTTCTTGTTTTCTAGTAAGAACGACAGAAACGATCTGTGAAAGTATAGCCTTTGTACATTTGTATCATAAAAGTCACTTTTGAGATTGAGGCTTTCTGCTGGCTGATTATATGTTACCTATGCACATAGGGCCTGAGAACAATCATCACCCCAAGCCCCTCTCTGCTCCCTTAAGTGAAGGATGCCACTCTTGCATCTCTTTGAATGATCAGCCTGTATTTCCAGGATGAGGAGTGAGGGGTAGAGCATAGCAGAAGTTACAAGCAGCTGGGCTCTGAGTCTGACAGGGCAGCTACTGAGGAATTCCAGCTCCACAGGGGATGGGGAGAGTGTCAGCTTCTGCATCTGTAATGAGCTTATTGGGAACTCTAGGCTTTGGGAATATTGCATCTCTGAATCATCCATGACTCTGGAAGACCCCAGGCACACAGAGCCATATGGTGAATACAGTAATGGACACTGTATGTTCTTGAATTTTTGTCCTATAAAATTGTTTTATTTTAATCTACATAAACTTCTTTCTCAGAAATATTATTACCAAAGGGACTTGCTCATGGGGATCTATAATTTAAAATAAACATAATTAACAAAACAAGAATTTCTCTAATGTACTGAGGCATGATGTAAAACCCATTTATAGACTCTATTATTTAAAGCAGATAATTAGATTTATCTGCTAAAGCAACTTTCTTCCTTATGATTATGTGATAGAAGGAAAACAGCAGCTAGATGTTTTCCTCAAATTTTTACAGAGCAGTGGGGATGTTTAGTTTCTACCACACAGAGCCACCAGGATTTTTTTCAGTCTCCTTTGGTTTTACCCAGGATGGCTTGGCAAAGAGAGATTCCATACTTCTGGTAAAATTATTTAATTTCATTCATGTTGATTTCTGAACTGGAAACTATAGTCCTGATGGTGAGTTCCAGCGCCCTTCAGCTGGAGTGCTGGTAGTACATCTATGTAGATAGTGTTTGAGAATTATAGCGACCATGACATGAATAAAGTTTTCTTGAAAATTTAAGTGGTAATCCTTTTACCATGCACTATTTAAGAACTTACAATATTGAAAAGACATATTTTCAGTATTAGTCTGGTTCTGTATTCACAAGATATGTGTACTTTGCAAAGATACCTTATGAAGCATCAGTCAGCATGTGTTCTAGGAAAGAGGGACAATATGCCTTCTGGGTTTGGGTTGGGTGGGCTATAGAGAGAAACCTCCTTTAAAAGGATGTGGTGGGTTCTTCTCTTCCCTTCAAAGCAGGAGGACTTCTGGCAAAGGGTCCTGTTTATGCCATGGAAAGAGAGAAGAGTTTGGGAAGCAGGCTAAATAAAAGACCACTGTGCTGCTTCCTGAGAGTCCCATGAATGGCCCATAAGGAAGTTTCTCAGAGACCACAGTTGAAATAAAATCCTCACTCTGGCCAGAATCAGCTTTGTCTGGATAAGGACTCTCTGTAGGGTCTTGCCCTGCCTCTCTCCTATATTTTTGGTCCTACATAGTAGGAGAAGAGGTGAGCCCAGCTTGACAGGTGAACAAAAAAGAATATGTGGTTCAGTGAAAACCCACTAGGCAACTTGCAAAGCTCTTGAGATATAAACAGTCTGCCTATGGTAGTACAGCAATATCATCTCATGCAAGAAGACCTTGTTTAAAGCTTTCCTTGAAGGGCCGGGCGTGGTGGCGCACGCCTTTAATCCCAGCACTTGGGAGGCAGAGGCAGGTGGATTTCTGAGTTCGAGGCCAGCCTGGTCTACAGAGTGAGTTCCAGGACAGCCAGGACTACACAGAGAAACCTTGTCTCAAAAAACCAAAAAAAAAAAAAAAAAAAAAAAAAGCTTTCCTTGAAAGCTTACACACATTTTACTAAATCAAAAGGCGTATGAGACAAATACATTGAAATTCATATTGTTATTGAAATACAAGTGCTTCGGAGATAAGAGTTTAATAGTATATTGTTAACAGCAGAAAAAACAATCATCTGTTTCCAGTGCCTGGGCTAGAGCGGCACTCCAGGGCTCCTCCGCAGTCTTCAGGGAAAGATGTTCTGAGAAGCAGGAGGAGAACTTCTGAGAGACCTTATAGTCTCTTATAGCGCCTGTATTGTTCTCTTCTCTTCCGAAACCATCTCTACAATGAGTGAGAACAAGGAATTGGTTCAGTGCAATAAACTTTTAGGACCATGATTGAAGAAACAGACCATGTAAGTTTATATATCAGTGTTACTTGAACCTGCTGTCTTACTCCTCTAATTCTGTGAGGGGCTGAGGGGCTGGCACAGGGTCCAGTGCTGGCCTAGAATGTGGGAGGCCCTGGTTTCCACCCCAGCATTGCAAAATAGTCCCAGAAAAGTGTTTTACATCAGCTTTATAAGTGCCGGGTTCAGCCTGTGAGCTATCATCTAACTCATATTTCTCCAAATGGATACTTGGATTTGAACATTTCGAATAGCTTAGGATCATGGAGTTCCTAACCCCAGCATGACTCTATAGAGGAAACCCTACCTAAAAGATTCCAGCATTACAAGGAGTTGCACATAGTTATATATGGAATATATGTGTGTATATATATCTATATAATTAATATAATTATATATACTAAATACCTATCATATAAGTTAACACATGTGTGTTTATAATTTATCCACAGAATATGTGTATGTAATATTTATGTGTCTAAGAAATGAAAGTAGTTCAGTGCTATTCTTTGTTTCTTTAGGAAGTTATGTTCCAGTTTGAAATATGCCCTTTGTGCATGGTGAGGCTTCCCTATTCCATTTCTACTCAAAAAGACGTTAAAGCTCAAAAGTAATTCTGAGGGGGCTTCAGAGACAGCTCTGTGGTTCAGAACACTTGCTGCTCTTGCACAAGGACCCACCTAACTCGGGTGGATCAAGACTACCTGTAACTCCAGCTCCAGGGAATTTATGTCTTCTTCTGGATTCTTTAGGCACTTGGCCACATGTTTTATATGCAAACAGAGACATACACATAATAAAAATAAAAAAATCTTTAAAAACATTTTGAAACAGTTTTATGTTAACAATTTCATGGATAAGATGAATAAGTCCAAGACATAAGGCAAGTTATAAAATGGCTGTCCTTCCAAATGGCTTTCTTTGTTTTACTGACCTTCACTATGGCTTCGGTCACACCCATCCATCTGGCCAGTTGTCTCCTGAGGGTAAAATGATAGATGTTCAGTGTTTACCATTATACATGAAAGAAAATATATGAAGGATCTTTTATATTTGCTTTAAAATGTTGGTCTCATCCCCCACCTTCTTTGACATTTATCTTGAAGGTTTTGAAGTTTTAAACAAATTCTACAAGTAATTTTAGTTTATTCTTAATGGACCATCCATACACATGAAAACCATGCATGTTTAATGCATTAATAAGCATTATTAAAAGCAACAACACAGGCATCAACAATCTTAAGCGAAATGCTGGTAATACTGGGTGTGGTGGTGTAGGAAACTCTGCCTCTAAAAACAAAAGAAAACCAAACAAAACAATAGTTGCAAAGCAAATACACACAGGAATGCCGTGTGATGTCCTTTGTCAGGACAGAAGGATAAACTGAAATGAAGACAGATTAATAGAGAGCACATGAAGATTTCTAATGTGCCATTAGTACATGAGGACATCCAATATGCTGAGTGTAAGGGGAAATTGAATGTTACATTTATTTTAATATTTTTTGGGGTGCGTGCACGCATGTACACACACTGTGCCATAGTGAACATGTACAGGATAGTGGGCACCTAATGGAAGTTAGTTTCCTTTTTCCATCAGGTGTATGTGAATCCTGGAGACAAAACTCTGATTCTCCAGGTTGGTGGCAAGTGCTTTTTACTTGTTTGTTTGTTTGTTTGTTTTTTCCGAGACAGGGTTTCTCTGTGTAGCTCTGGCTGTCCTGAAACTGTAGACCAGGCTGGCCTCGAACTCAGAAATCCGCCTGCCTCTGCCTCCCAAGTGCTGGGAGTAAAGGCACCACCAAGCCTGGCCCCCAACCACATGGGTGGATCTCTGTGAGTTTGAGGTCAGTCTGCTCTATAATGTGAGTGTCAGGCCAGGAAGGGATTCATAATGAGGTCTTGGAGGAGGGGGTTAAGGAGAGAAGTTTGTCAGGGAGTTTATAATTATAAAAAATTTAAAGGCAAAATACATGGTGTATGCACATATGAAAAATTTTAACAAAAGCAGGGTACCACTTGGTACTGTCCCACACATAGCTCCGCTTTGCACGGCTCTTTTAAAAGGACTAATTAATATGAGAGACATTGACTAATGTTTTCCACTTTGACTCATTTAAAGACTGTATAAAAATACCTTCATCCTCATTTTGTATGACTCTTACCCCTACCCCCGAAGTGGAGTGCAGGGCACAGGATCTGGCAGACTGCATTTTCCAAGTGAGTAGTGTTTTGTGAGGCTAGGATTTGTCGGGACTGACAAGATGGCTGTGCTTGCCAGAAAGCCCTGATGAATTTGATGTCTTGGATCCCCATGGTGGATCTAAAACTTAATGCTTCAAGTGTTCTCTCACCTCTGCATATGCGTGCGTGTGCGCGTGCGCATGGGCGTGCGCGTGCGCGTGCGTGTGTGTGTGTGTGCGCGCGCGCGTGTACACACACACACATACACACACACACACACACACACACACACACTACCGCTACTATCACCACCACTACCACTGCCGCCGCCGCCGCCAAATAAATAAAGTTACATAATTTTTAAAAAACAAGGCCCTGTGGGGGACCGGGGAGAAAGTCAACGGTCACTGCGGGCCAGCGCGCTCCCATCAAATAGGACACAAGGCCGGGCAATGTCCTCACCTGGCTTCCACACTGAGGAAACAGTTAGCCTGGAAAATGCTCTCCAGTTCCTCCAGCTGCCACTGGGTGAATCTATGGCGCAGTCGACGCCGGGGCACCTGCCGTGGCAGAGACTGGGCACTCTCGCCCTCAGCGGCCTCAGGCATCGGCTCCTTCAGCCGCTCGTCGCTCTTCTGGTCTCCGTTGGCGCCACCATCTTCCTTGTTCGCGTCTTCGTCGACGAGGCCTTCGGTGTCAGCGGCAGCGGGGCCCTCTCCGTCGAATTCCTTTTCTCCCAGCCCTTTTACTGCCGGGGCTCCCAATGCCGGCTCGCCCTGTCCTAGATCTTCCTCCTTTCTCCCCTCTTCAGCCGCCAGAACCTTCGTACCTGGAGGGGGGAAAATAAAGTTCAGGCGTCGAGGCCTAAAGAAGGCGAGAAGTCGCGTCGCATGGCGCGCCTGTCCAGCCACCTCGCCCGAGCCGCAACCGTTACTGTCACGAAGACGGCTAAATCTCCCTTCCGCCGTTCCCAGCTACGTTCTGACCAATTCCCCACACCCTCACCCTCGTCAACTCCCAGAACGAACAAGTACTTGATGTTTTAACACTCCGTACCTTCGGCGCTGTCCATTTTAGTTTTACATCTGTAGACCGGACTGAATCCTCTGGTAAGTCCACTGGAGTTCCGGTAACGGGGCACAGCGGTGACCCTTGACCTGGAAGAGATTGCTTCCAGCCCGGTCCACGTTACAATGTGTCCAGTTATAGACGTAATGTTCTGGCTTCGCGCACGTCACCTGTTGCTATGGACTGAGTCCTGAGGTGCCTTACTGAGAGCAGTTTGGTGCTGAGATAAGCAGGATGTGTTTTTAGGGAGGGCACAGTCTTTTAGAGATGCAGAAACTGCTTTTTAAGCTGCATCTCAGCTGAATGCTCTGACCTTGGTAAATTAACTTACTAGGGAAGGGATGGTGGTCGATTTGCGGGGAGTAAGAAAATATTTCCCAGTAACTCTGGAGCCCTCGAAGAAAATGTTTCTAGAATTACCTCTTGGTCTAGTGCTCCACATTGACTCCTTGGTCATTGGCAAAAAAAAAAAAAAAAAAAAAAAGAAATTAAATAAATGTGATTATCTAGGAGACCTCTTCCTTTGGACTTTTACAGAAAGTGAACCTAGATCCTGTGGCAGTTTGAGTGATAATAGCTTCCCATAGGCAAATATATTTGAATTCTTGGTCCTCAGTTGGTAGAAGTATTTGGGAAGGATTGGGAGCTATAGCTTTGTTAGAGGAGGTGTGGCCTTGTTGGAAGAGGCATGTCATTGGGGGTGGGCTTTCAGGCTTCAAAGGCCCACACCATTCCCAGTTAATACCCACTCTCTGTTGAGAGCTTGTTGAGAAGATATAAACTCCCAGCTACTGCTCTAGTTCCATGCCTGCCCACCTGCTGCCATGCTTCCTGCCATGATAATCGTAGATTCACCCTCTGAAACTGTAAGCAAGCCACCAGGTAAATCCGTTTATAAGATACCTTCATGATAGTGTCTCTTCAAACAGTTGTGCTTCCACGCTCAACCTTTACAGGAGCTTGGGCAGAATTGCGGGGCCTGGTGGCTCAGCAGACGGATCAGAGGGCTCACCTTCACCAGGGCTACTGGGGTAGGTGTTGGGGGGTAGGTTAGTAGTACTGTCAAGTTTTGGTAAGTACTGGTAAAAGCTATGAGAATTATCATACCTGTGCTGAGCTTCGTCACATTTGTCTTGAACACACACACACACACACACACACACACACACACACACACACAAACACACACACTTCTAATGTCTTCTCTGAACAACCAAACTGTCAAGAGCTGGCTTTTATGCCTTGGTCTCCATCCCAGAACTGTCAGTCAAGCAGCCCCTTCACTGGCCTGTGGTCAGACTCGTCCCAAGGCAGCCAAATTTTCCCAACATGTTCTGGTCACTCTTAAAATAGAAGGCCCTACACCTACTATCATGTTTCCAGACTGTTCCTTGTTTGGGGCGGGAATATCCTGAAGCCCAGTTGCTGGAGTTCTCCTAGGATAAGACTTACCTCACAGTTCTGATAACTACCTCACAACAGAGTCTACACGTTTCTTTTTCCTAGTTTTTCTTCTCTCTTTGTTCCAAATCCCAACATTGCTGTGTCAAGCACAAGAGAATTGTTTTTTCTATCCCTAGTCTGGTCAAAACAGTAAAGGCATACATTTCTGGGCTGGGTTTGTAGCTCAGTTTGCATTGTCCTTACCTAGCATGCTTAGAGGCACAGGATCCCTATGAGCTGCATAAAGCCAGCATGGTGTGTGGCAGTCCTGTAATGCTAGCCTGTGAGGAGGTAGATGGCAGAGTCACTCTAGTTTACAAAGTGAGTCTATGCTGAGAGAGAGAGAGAGAGAGAGAGAGAGAGAGAGAGAGAGAGACATATGACACCATCTAAAAATAGAAAATGACACTCTATCTAAAAAAAGACAACCATTTATTTTCCCCAATTATGATATTGCCATCTACAGTAAGGAAGTGTGCAAGGGGCCTGATTTGATTTTTAAAATTCACCGACATGTAGTTTTTTGTCTTATTATATAATCTACCTGAAGAATATTCCCTGTGTTTGAAAACAATATGTATGTTGCTGCTTGTGGTTAGAACATCCAGTTTTATCTATTATTATAGTGAGTTTTCCTTTCCATAGGATGCTCCAGTTTTTAGTATACATTATTAAAAATTATATATTGAAGACTATATTCCTTTAAAACTGCCCATTTCTCACTTCATATTATTATTCTATTTTTCTTTTTTAAAAAAATATTTTTTGAGATAGTGTTGTCTAGGCAGCTCCAGAATCTTAAACTGTTCCTCCTGCTTCCTCTTTCTAGTTTCTGGGAGAATAGTACTTGCTACCATCCTCTGTTCTTTTTGAATAATTGTTTTGGTCACATCTAGAATAATCCATCAACAGGGTTTTAAACATTCCTTTCACTGCCTTAAATATGCTGTTCTCAGTACTTCCTGGCCCCCACGTTTCATGGCTAGTGCTGTAGGATTTGCCATATTTAGAAAGTGCTCTTTCTTCCCCTTTCTTTAGGCCTTCCAATTTTGGGCAGTTTAATCATGTGTACTCAATTTTTTTTTAATTTATATTTTATTTACTTATAGGGTGTATGCCATGGCATATGCACGGTAACCATAGGACAACTTGTGGGGATCAGTTCTCTCTTCCTATTTGGAACCTGAGCACCAAACTTGGGATACCAACCTTGGCAGCAAGCATCTTTATCCACGGAGTCATCTTGTGAACCCCTACAGTTTTTCTTTTTGTCAGGTATTTTTATCATTGTGGAAAATATTTTTTCCCATACAATATATCCTAATCACAGTTTTGCCTCCCCCATTTGCCCCTAGATTCTCCCCCTCTCTCCACCCATCCAATCTTACACTTTCCAATACTTTCTTCTCCATTCCTCAGACTGAATACTCTCAATTGACTTATCTTCAGGATTATACTAATTCTCCTTTTGGCTAGTCCAGTGATTTTTATTCAATGATGTTATTTTTGTTTACTTTATAAATAATGCTGCTAGGAAATATCCTTTTAATTCATTTATTTATTTCTGAGGGGAAGGGGCCAGTTCATGCCGTGCTCCCTACGTGGATATCACAGGACAACTTTCTCTCCTCCCATTATGTGGGTCCTGGATATGGAAATCAGGTCCTTAGGATTGCTGGCAAGATCTATCTTCAAAGCTGCCTCACAAGTCCTTATGTTATTTTTTATTTATAGAATTTTTTTATTTTTTTAAAAATTTTTATTTATTATTTGGAAAAGCAGTTTGATATTCTTTGTGAACACCTTTCTGTTGAGTTTCTGTAATTCCTTTTTTTAAATAAATTCCTTTAGCTGTTTTTTTAGAAGTATCAGAAGCTTAGTGTATTAATCCTAGTACCTGAATGACTTCTCTCTTTTACTTAAAAACAATTTTCACTCTATGTCCCTTCCCCCACTTCAGCATTTGAGCTAGCTGTTTTAGTCTCTGCTCTGATCAATTCTCAGCCTGTGAATTTCCTGGCCTTTGTTCTGTATAGAACAACCCAGCCTCACTTGGAAGCCGTGGAAGCATTCTGGATGTGCAGTTCTCAGGCCTCAGCAGGCGATCTGCTGCTGAGATGGAGCCAACCACCTGCTGAGATCCAGAGCCAGCAAGATCTCCATACTTCGCCCCATGCCTGGGGCAGGGGTGGGGTGGGGGGTAAGCCTCCAGACTATATATTGCCTAACATTTATTAAAATTAAGGTCTTGAAAGGCAGTGTCTCCTTGACCCAATTCTTTTGCGCTGCTTTCCATCCATCCCATAAGTTTCTCTTGCAGGACCAGTCCATAGTAGCTGCAGATAGCTATGGAACTCAACAGAATGGTGCCCACTCGTGTGGTTGGACTCGAGAGAAAGGTGACCCTGTCTTAGGAAAGCTTCACAGAAAAACAGAAAAAGATGGTATCCTGCACAGTGAGCAAAATGGGTGCTGGAGGATACGGATTAAGTAAGGCAGTGTTGACCCAACATTGAACTCCTTGCTTAGAGGCAGACAGTGGAAAATGGGGAAGAACTTTATAGGTTCTGGATTGTAGCCGCAGCTATTAAGAGCTAGTCAGGCGAAAAGGAAAGGGCTTAAAAATGGGCATATGTCCGCAGCCTCCAAGAGCTGCTTTAAGAAAGTTTGAAAAACAAGAGAGAGAGAAGGAAAATAGAAATAATTGCATAACAAGCATGCTTCCCTTTCTGTGTATCATCATCTGTTCTTGGTGCACCATGTCTACATGCATGTGTATGTCCTATTCGTGGTGTTGTGTGAATGACTTGTGTGTGAATGACTTGTCTAAGTGTTTCATGTTAAAAAGAAAAATTAATAAAAATTTCATCTACTGGCAGTCTATTTCTTAATCTAGCTGCAATTTACATGGCAAAGGCTGATATAGGATGTCCCGCACTCAGCTAGGAGTCAAACATAGTTAGAAAGAAAGCTGCTTAAAAAAAAAAAAAGGTCCAGCAGCCTCGAGTGTAGGACAAATGGATTAATGGTGGTTTCTTTTAAACAAAAATCTCTACAATTGTGGTTTTGGTTCTAAGTGCTTTTTAGTCTCTCAAAATTACTGCCAGAAAAAGACAAAGTTTGTTTGGTTTAAGTTTATGAGATTCGTGTAATCGTTTTATTCTTGTTTATAATTGGTCTTAAAGGTATAAGTATATTTTGCATGTCTTGACTATATAGATTATTGGACATAATTTAAAAGGTATAATGTTATTAATAAAAGGTTAGTTTAACCAGTGACACGTGGCCTAATGCAACACACACTTTATTCACTTTTTTAATAATTGGTTTTAAAAATATAAGTATGTTCTACATGTTTTGACTATAGAGTATTGGCTTATTAATTATTGTGCATGATTTAAATAGTATAGAGTTGGCAATAAGAGGCAAGTTGAGAGCTAATGCCTCAAAGTTACGGCCATCTTGAGCACATGGCATGTTCCGACTCAGAATGCAGGCCTCTGGGATGCTTCTAAATTGGCATGGTGTTTTGTGTGACTCTTAACCTAGAAATCAGACTTGGAAGGAATAAGATTTAAAATAATGTCTCTTCAATTAGTTATATTGTCATAACATAAAAGCTGGCAGAAAAACCTTATGCTATAAAAATAATGTTTCCCATTAATTTTAAAGAAAATAGATTGTTTAAAATTGGGTTTTGCCAATGTGCCATTGACTGCAGTTTGCAGTCTGGTTAAAGGCAAAGTTCTTAACATATTTTAAAAATGATAAAGGTTAAAAAACAGCTGTGGCCAATATAGGCCTACTGCGACTTTTTCACAAGTTTATTGGCTACAATGGTAAAAACAAAATTTAACCCTTCAAGATTATAAAGGAGATCTCAATGGAAATTTGTTTGATATCAAACAAGTTCCTTTGACTACCATCTTGAGCAGATTCAATTTGCATTTGAGTAGGTGCAGAGCTTGGAGCTTCCTTGGTAGAGGCTTGTTATGGGCTGCTTTTGTCTTACAGATCCCAACCAGGGAAGTTTTGGCCAAAACTATGTTCTTGAAAGCAATTCATGAAAAAGTTTTTTTCCCCTCAAGGTGAAGGGTTAAAATTCAGGTGTCCAGGATCTATAGTCAGGCAGATAGACTAGAGGAAGAGATTCAGGACAGGCCTGTGCATGTCTAAGCAGGCCTGGGCCAAAAAAAATATTAATTCAAGGCTGCCAAATCATCAAAGAAGCTTTGATGATTTGCAGGCCATGCCAGATAGACAACCTCCACAAGGCCATGGACCATCTGGAATAGCCTACACCCCCCTTTTTGTCTCTTTGGTCCTTCAAGGTTAACATGACCGCATGCATAGACAACCTCCACAAGGCCATGGACCATCTGGAATAGCCTACACCCCCTTTCCTCTTTTTCCTTCAAGGTTAACCTCATTACTGAAATGTAAACTAACACGTATTACATGGTGATGTAATTTCGCGCCGAAAGTAGCCCGCCACTGTATGAATTAACCTATCATGTATAGCCACGCCAACCCCCCTACTTTTCCTATATAAACCCCTAACTTCTGAGCCTCGGGGTCGACTCCTCTGTCTCCTGTGTGAGATACGAGTCTTCCTGGAGCTCCGATATTAAAACTATCTCATGCAATTGCATCAAGCTGGTCTCTCGAGTTTCTTGGGGAAGCGCCATCCCTAGATTAGAGTAGGGGACCCCAAAAGGGGGCCCAACATTTTTTGGTGCATTGGCCGGGAAATCTGTGTAGCCCCAGGAACCCCGAAGACCCCTTGGAGGTACGTTGGTGTGAGTGTTTGAGTGCGGCGCCTCTGTCTGTGTGTATATGTGTCTGATGTGTATGTACATGTGTCTTGGTTTGTAAAAGAGTGGAGGTGGAACCCCACTTTGTGCAGCTGCCACTGTGGCCCGTGAGGACCCTCTGGCTGCGGGAGGGGATGCTTTCTTTAACCGCAAGGCTGTGGCCCGTGTAAGACGTTGCACAGGTGGATAAGCCAGGAGGACCTGGCTGTGGACAGTCAGGAGAAGGACCTGACTGTGGTTTTTCTGAACAAAGGAGGCAGGTGTACCTTTTACCCAGGCGGGAGTGGATGTGGAATCCCACTCCGTCAGAGGTCGAGTTCGGCTGTTTGGTTCAAATCCAGACACGAATGAGTGTGCTTGTGTTAGTGTCTGTTGTTTTTGTTCTGTTCTTATGTTTTTGTTCTTTGCTGTAAGCCGGTCTGAAAATTTCAGTTTTACTTGTGTCTGGGGCTCAGAGAGCCTGTCTGGTGTGGTAGGTTTGACTGACAACCTTGCTAGACCGCAGGTGTATGGAGGAGGGCTGAGTAAGGCTTTTCTCCATCTGTAAACAGCAATAACGGCAGGAGCCAAGTTTTGCTGAAATCTGGTTTGGTTACTGCAAGGGCACCTGATGTCTGGCCCTCTAGGGCCATCAAATTGTGTGTTAATTTTCCTTGTTTTTATGTTATTAAATCTAGAGGCCTGATGGTGGCAGGGTCAGGCTGTCTATATGGTGTTATTCTGTATTTGGTTCTGTGTTCCTGGACTTAGATGGACGAAAGTGTTTAGACTTCAGACTGACTCAAAAGTGACTCTCTTAGACTCCAACTCAATATTTTTGGACACAGATCTGCTTGTTCTTTTTTCCCCCTTTTCTCTGCTCTCAGCCTGAGAACTCCAAGGTTAAACTCTTTGCCTGGGCTCCCGGTTGTACCCCCTCCTTTTCTTTATAGTTTCTTCGTCTAAAGAAAACTCCCACCTGCAGCTGCAAGGTCGTTCTCTGCCAAGTTAAAACAAAGAAGAGACAAGATACTTTGAAGGCCCTCTGATGGAGAAAATAAAGTCTTAAGGCACTCAAGGTGGCAGATATGGGAATTCTGAATTTAAGTTGGTACAGATGGTTTATTTCATTTATTTTAAATTATTTAGGTTATTATAATAGATATACAGGAGCCCATAATGGTTGTGGGTCTACAAGAGACACCCACTGAAAAATGAGACAAAATTAAGAGATAGCCTCACTTAAAATATGCTGAAAAAAAAAAGACTGAGATTACTTGCCACCATAACGACTATTACCAAGCGAAGGTGGACACAAGAAGAAAGAATTATACTTCCAAGAAAGTAAGCCAAGGACTCACTAGGCTAAATGCATAGATGAACTCATTCGAGGAATTAATAGAACAGTATAAGATATGCCAGCAAAAATGGTAAAACCGCTCTGGAAATCAGTTTGGCGGTTCCTCAGAAAATTGGGCATGTCACTTCCAGAGGACCCTGGCATACCACTCCTGGGCATATACCCAGAGGATTCCCCTGCATGCAATAAAGACACATGCTCCAATATGTTTATAGCAGCCTTGTTTATAATAGCCAGAAATTGGAAGGAGCCCAAATATCCCTCAAAGGAGGAATGGATACAGAAAATGTGGTATATTTATACAACGGAGTACTACTCAGCAATTAAAAATAATGAATTCATGCAATTTGTAGGTAAATGGTTAGACCTGGAAAATATCATCCTGAGCGATTTAACCCAATCACAAAAGAATGCACATGAAATGCAATCACTGATAAGTGGATATTAATGAGCCCAGAAGCCCTAAATACTCAAGACACAAATAGCAAGTCAAATGATTCCCAAGAAGAAGAAAGGAGAGGACCCTGGGCCTGTAAAGATTGCATCCAGTTTAGTAAAGAAACCGAGGGGGGAGGGGGAATGATTGGGGAATAGTTGGGGGGGGAGAGGAACTATGGGAACTATGGTGGGTGGGAACTGGAAAGGGGAAAGCCTTTGGAATGTAAACATAGAATATAGAAAATAAAAAAATAAAAATAAAAATAAAAATAAAAAAAAAAGAAAAAAAAGAAGACTACCACCTCCCCTCATATTAAGTCTAGATGGGCAATCCCATACTCCTATACTATCTACTATGCAAATCCCTGTGAACGCCTATGAGGCTTTTCTGCAATATTCCTAGAACTCCTTCTAATATTTGGCTATAATCTCTGATGACAATTGGGGTAGGCACAACTCTTTGAGTATAGAAGAATATTGATAGGGTTTTTTTTTTTTTGCCAGTCATGTTTAGTTCTACTCTCGGTCTCTGGGCTATCCAGCCTCTAGGTTCTGTCCCTCTAGGCAGTGCCAGAAGTGCACTCCCTCTTGTGGCATAGATCTCAAGTTGAACCAGTCAGGGGTTGAACAGTCAGTCACACAGTTTCTGCTCCACCTTTACCTGACCCAACACAGCTTGTAAACAGAACAGATTTTATGTTGAAAGTTATGTGGCTGTATTGGTTGTCCAGTACCTCCACTGAAGACTTTTTTGGTTATAGAAGATGGCCAATTCAGGCTCCATTTTCCCCATTACTAGGAATATTAGCTAGGATCACCTTCATAAATTCCTGGGAGTTTCCATTGCTCTAGGTTTCTACTCAAGTCCAAGTGGGTCAAAGACCTCAACATAAAAACAGGTACACTGCACCTGATAGTAGAGAAAGTAGGGAATAACCTTGAATGCATTGGTACAGGAGACAACTTCCTGAACAGAATACCAATAGCACAGGTATGAAGATCGACAATTAATTCATGGGACCTTGTGAAATTGAAAAGCTATAAAGCAAAGGACACTGTCAGTAGGACAAACAACAGCCTACAGAATGGGAAAAGATCTTCAACAACCCCACATCTGACAGAAGGCTTATTTTCAAAATGTATAAAGAACTCATGAACTGAACACAGGGTCCCCAGTGGAGGAGCTAGAGAAAGGACTCGAGGAGCTGAAGGGGTTTACAGCCCCAAAGGAGGAAAAAATTATGAACCAACCAGTAACCCCAGAGCTCCTAGGGACATAACCACCAACCAAAGAGCACACATGGAGAGACCCAAGGCTCTAGTCACATGGGTAGCAGAGGATGGCTTGGCTGTACATCAATAAGAAGAGAGGCCTTTGGACCAGTGAAGGCTCATTGCCCCAGGGTAGGGGAATGCCAGGTCAGAGAAGCAGGAGTGGGTGGGTTAGTGAGCAGGCGGAGGAGGGATGGGATAGGGGGTTTTCGGAGGGAAAACAAGGAATGGGGATAATATTTGAAGCCTACAGAACTCCAATCAGCCTGGACCAGAACAGAAATACATCCCGTCACATAATAATCAAAACCCCAAATGTACTGAAATGTAAATAAGGAAAAATATCTTTAAGAAATCCTCATGAAATTAGACACCACCAAACCAAATAACCCAAATGAAAATGGGGTACAAACCTAAATAGAACTCTTAATGGTAAGAAGCACTTAAAGAAGTATTCAACATCCTTAGTTATCATGTAAATGCAAATCAAAACAGCTCTGAGATTCTATCTTATGCCCATTAGAATGTCTAATATTGAAATCAAAAGTGACAGCTCATTCTTGCTGAGGATGTGGAGCAAGAGGAACATTTTTCTATGGTGTTTGGGAGCCACTTTGGAAATCAATATGGTGGTTTCTCAGAAAACTGGGAATTGATCTACCTCAACACCCGCTTATACAACTCCTGAGCATATACCCAAAGGATGTTCCATTGTACTACAAAGAATTTACTCCACTCTCTTCATAGCAGCTTTATTTATAATATCCAGAAACTGGAATCAACCTAGATGTCTCTCAATTGATAGTTGAACAAATAAAATGACAGTTGAACATTTATACAGTGGAGTATTAGTCAGATCTTAAAAATGATGACATCATGAAATTTTCAGGCAAATAGGACTAGAAAAATTCATCCTGAGTGAAGTGACCCAGATAAGTGGATATTAGCTGAAAGGGTTAAACATGCTACAACCCACAGATACAGAGAAGTTAAGTAACAAGGATATCTTAAGGCTAGAAGCATTCACCTCTCAGGGAAGGTGAAATAGAACATATCAGGTGGAGGTGTGGGATAAACTCAGGTAGAGGGGTGGGGTGGGAGCATAGGGCATGAGAACTGGAGGGATCAGGTTGGGGAAGAATGGAGGACATCTTCCAAACCAAAAAAAAAAAAAAGATATGCCAGCAAGTGAATGCTTATGCAGCAAAGAGTAAACAGGGCAAAAGAGCTAGGAGAAAACAGCCTAGAGTATATAAATGTTTTATAAAGCTAAGGCAGAAAAATATAGTTATAAATATTTTTTAGCATTTATAGATATTTAATCTAGATGGGTTGAGACGTCCCCCAGCAAGCAGAAAACAGCTGCCAGGGTTAGAAGAAATTTTCCTGAGTTTCAGAGTACCCAAGGTAATTGGATCAGACAATGGTTTTATTTTTGTTCCTAAGGTAAGTCAGAAATTGACAGAGATATCGGGGACTAATTGGAAACATTATTGAATATACTGTCCCCAGGGTTCAAGGCAGCTAGAGAAAATAAACAAAACCCTATGAGAGACCTTAACTAAACTGACCTTGGAGACTGGCTTGGCCTGGGTGGTACCTCTCCCCTTTGTTTTAAAATAGTACCCCAATTTCTTTGTCATCCACTAGGTCCTCCCAAGAAGTGTATCATGACATGAGATTTGGCTCAAACTGTTTGCCTTAATGCTCCAGGTATGTCAGAGACTCCTCACTACTCCCAGACAGGTTACTGGATCTGTGAAAGAAGACTTCAGGTACAGTTGCTGGAACCCTGATGAAAGAGACCCTCACCAAATTGACCACAGAGACTGGAGTTAATAATTAGATAGCTCTCCTACCTGTGCAGGGAGTGCTCTTCAGGGTTGGGAACACCCCTGGACGGTTTTGGACTGACCCTTATAAATTGCTCTATGGCTGGCCCCCTCTACTGATAGAAACTGCCTCTATAAGTGCTGCGTTCCCAGCTTTTGTTCTCTAGGTTCAAGGCACTCTAGTAGATGAGACATCGAGGTCCAGGAGGCCTACTCAGGAGAAGATCCACAAGTCTCCATAGGTGACCACTTTACTTTCTGCCCTTGCTGGACCTTTTATTACTATATGTCTAATTCTAATCTTTGGCCCATGTCTAATTAATAAGGGACTGGCTTTTGTTAAAAATAGGATAGATGCAGTACAACTCATGATTCTCCAACGACATTATCAGCCTATGAATATAGAAGACAGTAATAGTCTGTCTGAAGAAGCAACTTTCTGAATTTTAGGATTAAAATTAGTTACAAGAAGAAGAGGGGAATGAAGGGTTAAAATTCAGGTGTCCAGGATCTATAGTCAGGCAGATAGACTAGAGGAAGAGATTCAGGACAGGCCTGTGCATGTCTAAGCAGGCCTGGGCCAAAAAATTATTAATTCAAGGCTGCCAAATCATCAAAGAAGCTTTGATGATTTGCAGGTCATGCCAGATAGACAAACTCCACAAGGCCATGGACCATCTGGAATAGCCTACACCCCCTTTTTCCTTTTCCTTCAAGGTTAACCACATTACTGAAATGTAAACTAACATGTATTACATGGTGATGTAATTTCGCGCTGAAAGAAGCCCGCCACTGTATGAATTAACCTATCATGTATAGCCACGCCAACCCCCCTACTTTTCCTATATAAACCCCTAACTTCTGAGCCTTGGGGTCGACTCCTCTGTCTCCTGTGTGAGATACGAATCTTCCCGGAGCTCTGATATTAAAACTACCTCATGCAATTGCATCAAGCTGGTCTCTCAAGTTTCTTGGGGAAGCGCCATCCCGAGATTAGAGTAGGGGACCCCAAAAGGGGGCCCAACAAAGGAATGGCTAATAGCCTTACCTTATGTGAAAAAAAATGTTTTGTCTCTGCTTCAGTACAAGAAACTGGAATCTTAGGTTTTTCAATATATTTTGTTTATGGAATTTTGTTACAGGCATTTGCTTATGGGTCTTTAATTTTTTTTAAGTAAATGATTTTCAAAGGTTGTTGAAATAAGTTAATTGGCTAGGACATCGCTTTAAGCTCGCCACAGGAGGACTTAAACCTCTGTTTTCAAGGTGGATATAAATTAAGTGGGAAAAGACAGATAATGAAGGCTACTGTAGTCAGCTGTTTATGAGATATGTTCACTGCCGTTCCTTGGCAAAGGGAGCATTAATATAAAACATCTTTTTTCCTCTCCAAATAAAGTTTTTGCATCTTTCAATAAAGATATTGATGTGTTAGTAAAATGTTATAAAGGTATTTTAAAAAAAATGTTTTAAGAGCCTAATAAAAATGTTTGTTCCTTTCTTCAAGCAGCAATTAGATTATTGATTGTTAATCTATTACATGACAAGTCTTTTAAGGCAAAATTAATAATTGTTATCCAAAAGATAATTTGTTGCAATTTGCTTTTATATATTTCTATACATGTGTCCCATGTAAAATACATCAACTATGGGAGTAAAGTTTATATAATTAGATCACGTTTATTCCTTTGAGTTTCCCCCTGCTTCAGCACATATAACTAACTAACTTAGGTGCTCTAGCAGCTACTTTTAAAATGTTAAAAATCAAGCTTTTATTTATATATTAAAAACAATTGCTTAGAATTATTCTTTTATTTTAATACTGCTAATTCTTAATTTTTACAATTGTTTATGCAAATATAATTCAAGTTAAAAGATATGTTCTTTAAATAACTATGTTCTAGATATTTGATATAGTTGATCTTTAAAAGGGTGCCTGGACAAAGACCTCTTAAGGCAAGGCACATAAAGTTTATATCCCAGACAAACTATATAAAAACAATTGGCTATACAAACATATTCTTCATATCATCAAAAAGAATAATGGTTTAAAAATAATTTTATATTTTTTATGCTCATCAAATTATAAAAATTTATTCTTAAATGTCCTCAATTTCTATCCTTACCACATAATGGTGTTTATTCTAGAAGATTTATTTAATTGTTGCAGATAAATGATACTCATATTTCTAATTTATGTTATAGTATATGCTTGATGTTCCAACTTAAATTAAAACAAACAATGGAACTGGCCATTTAATGAATAAAAATTATCAAACATTTGAGATGTCTTTGACAATTTAATTGTTTATTATCCTCAAAGATGAGGTAATATATAAAAATTTGTTAAAACAATATCTTCTGAAAAAAGGAGGGGGAGATATCCCTGTGCATATCATTTAAATTAGGCTTGTGTATTTTCAAGAAAAATTTAAAATTTAGATGCCAGGAAACTCCTTGCTGAGTATATGGCATCCTATAACTAGGCATACTGATGCCTAGGTTAGATAAAAAAAAATTCACGTATTGGCATATGACATGATCCTGACTTGATGTTGTGGAAGGCATGTCTGATTTTTTTCCATGGAACACTGCAGGAGTTTAAACCAGCTGGTAAGTATTGGCTGATTTAAAAGTGTTCTCAAAGCCACTTTTCCCATAGTTGGGAAGATAGGCTAATTGTTCTCTAGCAGTTAATTCACAAGCCTCAGGCCCTGTTGCCTGAATCATAAATTTGCAATTGAATTAGATATCTTGGGCCTCCCAGAGATGGTCCAAGCAGTTTTGTTTTTTAGCAGTTAATTTACAAGCCAGGCCCTGTTGCCCAAGTTATGAATTTACAATTAAATTGAATATCTTGGGCCTTCCAGAGACAGCCAAGTTTTTTCCTTTTAATCTCTCCTTTTGTGTTTCAAGCAGGTATCTATCTTTCAGATACAGTAACGGCTTCCAGGACTCGAAGGTGGGCTGCTCTAAAGGCCAGCCAGCTCATATTCACGCGGCATCTACTTTACCAGTGGATCTCCAAAAATGGAGCTGCATAGAACTCAGATCTATGCATGTTTGTTTTCAAGCAACCATGCGCACCAGTTGAGGTACGAGGCGAGGCACTGCAAGGGAAAGGGAAGAAATCCTGTGTCTGAGCTTCCCTAACAGCATACCTGGCTGCATAGGGGTCGATGTTGAGAGACTGTCCTTATATTAATAAGGCAGTCTATTTCCCCTCCCCCAAAAAGGACATCGTTTAATATTTAAGGGGACTGAGGTCTCTGCTTTTTCTTACTGGCAGAAGACCGCCATCTTTAGATGGACATATTTATCCACTGGTTCTTTTTTAAAAAAAATTATAAATTAGGGGGAATTGTCCCTTCCCCCACTTCAGCATTTGAGCTAGCTGTTTTAGTCTCTGCTCTGATCAATTCTCAGCCTGTGAATTTCCTGGCCTTTGTTCTGTATAGAACAACCCAGCCTCACTTGGAAGCCGTGGAAGCATTCTGGATGTGCAGTTCTCAGGCCTCAGCAGGCGATCTGCTGCTGAGATGGAGCCAACCACCTGCTGAGATCCAGAGCCAGCAAGATCTCCAGACTTTGCCTCATGCCTGGGGCAGGGGGTGGGGGGTAATCCTCCAGACTATATATTGCCTAACATTTATTAAAATTAAGATCTTGAAAGGCAGTGCCTTCTTGACCCAATTCTTCTTGTGCCGCTTCCCCATCCCTCCCATAAGTCTCTCTTGCAGGACCAGTCCCTAGTAGCTGCAGATAGCTACAGACCTCAACAACTCTATATATGTATAGTTTGTGCATATGTTTACACATGTGCATTCAAGGTGTGATCCCATGTGTTCACAAGGCTGGCAGAGGTCAACATTGAGTTTCCTCCTCTAGCGCTTTCCACATTATTGTAAATTTTTTAAAATTTATTTTTGTTATATTAAGTGCGCATGTGTGTGTGTGTGTGTGTGTGTGTGTGTGTGTCCATACAGATGCCTGCAGAGGCAGAGTGTTGTGTTCCTTGGAACTGGAGGTTCCTCCGGTGAGGGGGGTTGACAAGCATCTATCTGAGTCCCCTGGAAGAGCAGTACATATTTTCCAGACTTTTGATTTTTATTTTGTTAAAAAATTTTTTAAAGATATACTTATTCATTTGATATATGTGAGTACACTATGGCTCTCTTCAGACACAGCAGAAGAAGGCATCAGATGCCATTACAGATGGTTGTGAGCCACCATGTGGTTGCTGGGATTTGAACTTAGGACCTCTAGAAGAGCAGACAGTGCTCTTAACCACTGAGTCATCTCTCCAGCCTCTTGATTTTTATTTTTAAATTACGCACATATATGTGTGCCTGAGTGTGGTGTGTGTTGGTATTCTGTTCAAGCTCCACCCCACAGTTACCTGGAAATAGCCAGGTATGCCCCGCCCCACATGCCTGGCCCACTATAAGAGGGGCTGCCTGCCCTTCCTCTCCCTCTTTTCCCCTCTCTTTCCCCTCTCATCCTCTCACCTCTCTGCTCCTCTTGGGCTCCCCTCCCCCCTCTCTCCACGTGGTCATGGCCAGCCTCCACTTTCTCTCTTCTCTCTCTCTCTCTCTCTCTCTCTCTCTCTCTCTCTCTCTCTCTCTCTCTCCTATACCATTGACTCTCATCCTATTTGCTAAATAAACTCTATTCTATACCATGTTGGTGTGTGTGTGTGGTCCTTCAGGGGAAAGGGGATGCCTGGGACTGGGCCCGCTTAGGTACCCCCTTCCCCCACCCCGCCCTGCCATACTCACTAATACCCTTTCTCTCTTTTAAATCCCATCAATTGTGCCGAAACCTGGGAACAACAACAACTACATTAATAAACAAACCATCATTTGGTGCTGTGTGACTCGGACTGAGAAACTGCGAGGTTTGCGAGCAGAATTTGCCATTTATGCCACAATGGTAAGCGCTTTTCCCTTATTTGCAAACAGCTTCTTTCTGTTTGCCTGAAAAATCCTTCTTTCCCCTTTTCGCACATCTGTGGAAGCTAATTGCTGTTTGCCTGGCCCCTCCTAGTTCCCCCATTCTGTTTACTTTCGCAGTGGGTTCATTCCCGCTGGACCTCGGGTGCCCTTTGCCACTGATACCAAATGGTCGGTTGAGCCCTGAGCCCCGATCCTGTGCGGCCTGAAAAATCTTTCCTTTCCCCCCTAGTTCCATCCTGTTTGTACTTTCACAGCAGCGGCCTCACTGCTTGTGAGCCCGTGCTCAAGCTGCCCTAGCCCCTCCCACTGTCTTGTCTCACTGTCCGAGCTCAGCTGCTGAGCAAAATTTGTGCCACCACTGCGTTGTTGCTAGGATACGAAACAAGCATCTTTGATACTTCCTTCTTCTGCCCATAACTTCCACTGCGGACAGAAAGTCCCGCACCAATGCAAACAAAAAGTCCTTCCCCTCTACAACTTTCCCTGCTGTGCGCCATCCCAGCGCCGCTGAGACAGTCCCTACTCGTCTTCGCCATGTGCTCGCGGTTTCCCTCCCCCCTCTCATGCCGCCACAGCCCGCGCGGTGCCCCGCAGCGGCTGCCACCTGCCCCGCTCTCTATAACTTTCTCAGCTCCACGCGCACTCGCAGCCACGGTTGCTCAGAGCTCCCGCACACGTGCGGACTCGCGGCTGCGGGCCAGCACAGGTCTCACTGAGGCTGCGGGCCCCACAGCCAGCTCAACCTCACTCTCCTGCAGGCAGACGCCTGTCATTGCTTAGCTGTCCCACTTGTTACTTTACTCAGATTTCCAGTTTCCCAATCTTTAGTCTTCAAATAAAGTTTGGCCAGCTTTCTTTGAAACTAAAGCTTGCTTCTCATCAACTTCTTAACTTTCCAGCTATAGGACAGCAAATTTCTTTGGGTGCTCCCTCACTCAGAAGTGATTCAGTCCCTTAGCTTTTACAGCTGGAAACCCTGGACCAGGTCTGACACTTCTCCTGACCTTCCGGGAATGTCCAGCTCCTAGAGGCCCCTGTGACGG
Source organism: Apodemus agrarius (assembly GCA_964023405.1). Lineage (NCBI taxonomy): Eukaryota > Metazoa > Chordata > Mammalia > Rodentia > Muridae > Apodemus > Apodemus agrarius. The sequence continues at coordinate 114,189,818 of OZ030010.1, forward strand.
CCTGAGCCCCTAGCCTAGCTGCTCAGTTCTGCTAACATATTTTCCCAGGATCTGGGTTTATATTTTTAGCAATCCCCCCAACCACCCAGTGGACTTGCTTGTCTTCGACCATAAATTAACAGTCTGGTAAATGGTAAAGGACCTAAGCCTCACCTATCCATGTTCCCACTACCTCTTAGCTTGTTCGTTCCCATAGCCTGCATAAAGTCTAAATCCGAGTAGACAAACTCATTTTCTGTCTCCACGGCTTAATCCATTGCTGCCAGCTTTCTTTCTTACTCTGATCCTAGCCTCTTTACTAATAAAGCAACATACTTTCCTCTACCTATGCAACCTGTCAAAGCTACTTAAGATTCTCATTTCCTATCCTCTCTTGACTATTGCTCTCCCCTCTCATGTTCAATCTTGTCAGAAGTTTGCTATTAAGTTTAAGACAGACAGAATTCCCAAAGGCCTGACAGCTTCTCCATGAGGTCTCAGAAGATGTGGACACGGCTACCAGATGCTGCCTAAGGAAGTGCAGTGGACACCACCGCTACTAGATGCTGCCCCCAAAAAGGAGTGCAGTGGACAAGACCAGATACCTTGAGTCAAATGACTTAGCTAAACAAAGGTAAGCCATTTCTCATGTCATGGGTATCCATTCCACAGAAGAAAGCCCTGCATCTTCTGTGCTTCAAAGCCAGACTAACAGCCAAAGCCGCCACGGAGACCAGGGACCACAAAGAACTGCTGGCTACTGGAATTTGTCACCTTTTTAATAATATAACTACTAAGTTATTGCTTATTCCTCAGACTTCTGACTACATTGACCGCTAGACAATTATCTCCTTACCTAAACTCTATTCCCATTAAATACTTCATATTTCCTCTTCTTGCTCTGTTATTGCTTATTCCTCAGACTTCTGACTACAACTATCTCCTTACCTAAACTCTATTTCCATTAAATACTTCATATTTCCTCTTCTTGCTCTGTCACTGTCCTAACATCTGAGTTCCTATAGATTTGCCTCCACTATATGATCCAACTTTCAATCCTATTCCTTCTTATTCCTTCTGTTCCACAAAAGGCTCATCTTAAAGACTGTTCATGTGGTTAACTCATGTTGTTATCTCTTTAATAAACTTGTTAGCTACAGGAACCTACCCAGATCTACTGCTCATAGACCAAATAGGCTCCATCCAGATAAGTACATCTGCCCAAGTTCCCACTTACTACCTAATCCAAAGGGTGGGATTCCTTTGGGTTTCAATTGTACATCTCAAGGAGAATTTTTCCTTTCTCCCAGTTGTACTTATTCCCCACCTATTCCCTACCTATACTAATGTGTTTCAACATCTTTTCAAATCCAGGCACTTGCCACATCCAGGACAGCTCCAGAGAAGCAACCTTCAGATGCTCCAATCTCCTCAGCTTCTCTAGACACAGACAGCTTCTACTGGACCTGTTCTGACCTATCCTCAGATGGCTCCACAGACCCTGGACAATAAGAAAGCAGCCTATTTTCCTGAGACTAGACAACCATCCCCCAAACCCCTTTTCTCTAGGTTCCCCAGAGACACGTCGCCCCCGTTGTCAGCATGAAGCAGCCAGATGTCACCACGACGACCCTATTCCTGCTTCGCCGTCACCTCTTTTTATTTTTTCTTTTTTAATTAAACAAATACTGGGGAATGTTGGTATTCTGTTCAAGCTCCACCCCACAGTTACCTGGAAATAGCCAGGTATGCCCCGCCCCACATGCCTGGCCCACTATAAGAGGGGCTGCCTGCCCCTCCTCGCTCTCTTTCCCCTCTCTCTTCTCATCCTCTCACCTCTCTGCCCCTCTCGGGCTCCCCTCCCCCCTCTCTCCACGTGGTCATGGCCGGCCTCCACTCTCTCTCTATTCTCTCTCTCTCTCTCTCTCTCTCTCTCTCTCTCTCTCTCCTATACCATTGACTCTCATCCTCTTCTCTAAATAAACTCTATTATATACCATGTTGGTGTGTGTGTGTGGTCCTTCAGGGGAAAGGGGATGCCTGGGCCTGGGCCCGCTTAGGTACCCCCTTCCCCCACGCTGCCGTGCCATACTCACTAACACCCTTTCTCTCTTTTAAATCCCATCAGTGTGTGCACCTGTGTGTGGATGGCTGTAAAAACCAGAAGAGTGTCAGATCCCACAGAGCTTGAGTGACATGCCATTGTGACAGATTGTTGCAGGTGCTGGGAATCAAGCTTAGGCCTTCTGCAAGAGCAGCATGAACTCCTAACTGCAGAGACATCTCTCCAGCCAGCCCTACATTAGCTTTTTCTGGAACAGATTCTATCTCTAAACTTGCCCACAGTTACAGGTAGCCGGGATGGCCAGAAACCTCTTTGGAGCTGCCTTTCTCTGTCTCAGAACCTAGATTTAAATGTTTGCTGCTGCTTTTACATCTATGTTGGGGGTCACAATCACTGCTGGCAGACATTTTCCCTACTGACCCATTTCCCAGCCCCACTTTTAAAAGTGAGATGGAGACCTCATCAAGTGCATGCAGGGTGTTCTTGAATTTGCTGTGTAGCCAAGGAGGACCACGGAATTCTGATTCTCATACATTTACTTCTTAAGTGTTGTGATTACAGGTCCTGGCCATTGTGTTCAGCTATTATTGTTTCTGCCGCCCCCTTCCCTATGAATGGACCCCACTGTCTGTACCACTGCAGGCTAGCTTCCTTTCCTTTTCATTTAAAATATTTAATTTAATTTTCAAAATTGTAAGCCCATGCTTAGCCAACCCGAGTTTAGAGTAGCTACAGCTGCTGCAGATGGAGAACGGAGGAGAAAGGAAAAGTTTGTAAGGTAAGTGGAGATCCTCTGAAATTTCAGAACCAAGAAAAGTCACATCTGCATTGTCTGTTTAAATGGCATTGCCTTGGTAATTAAACACATACCTTAACTGTCTCAGAAGATGCTTGAAACAGATATATTGGGAATTCAGCTCTTTTTTGTAAATACAAGAGCGAGGGGCTAAGTGTGTAATAACAGGATGTTGTTGGCAGCAAAACCTAAGACCTATGACAGAATTAACTGTGAGCTCATGCCACATATGGCCCCAAAAGTTCCACACAGAAAGGGAAGGCAAGAAAAATAGTTGAGAGGAGTCTAGTTACTATTTTATTGCTTGTGCCCTGCGAACTCTGTGGGTTGTCTCAAATGAAGTTTCTGTCAGAGTTCAGGGCTGAAGTGAAATCCTGAGTAGGGGGCAGGGTAGCAGGGATCATCTGTGTTTGGAAAAGACTGCTGTTTCTCCTTAGGTTCCTGCACCGTCTCTCTTGTAAATTTGTATGGGTTCAGCAGGTGTTGGTGAGGATGTGGAGAAAGAGGAACACTCCTCCACTGCTGGTGGGATTGCAAGATGGTACAACCACTCTGGAAATCAGTCTGGCAGTTCCTCAGAAAACTGGGCATGATACTTCCGGAGGACCCTGCTATACCACTCCTGGGCATATACCCAGAGGATTCCCCAGCATGCAATAAGGACACATGCTCCACTATGTTCATAGTACCCCTATTTATAATAGCCAGAATCTGGAAAGAACCCAGATGTCCCTCAATGGAAGAATGGATACAGAAAATGTGGTATATATACACAATGGAGTACTACTCAGCAAGCAAAAATAATGAATTCATGAAATTCTTAGACAAATGGTTGGAACTGGAAAATATCATCCTAAGTGAGGTAACCCAGTCACAAAAGAACACACATGGAGTGCAGTCACTGATAAGTGGATATTAGCCCAGAAGCTATGAATACCCAAGACACAATTAACATATCAAATGATTCCCAAGAAGAAGGAAGGAGAGGGCCCTGGTCCTGGAAAGGCTTGATGCAGCATTGTAGGGGATTACCAGGACAGAGGAGTGGGAGGGGTGACTGGGGAATGAGCAGAGGGAAGAGGACTTATGGGACTTATGGGGAGGAGGGAACTGGGAAAGGGAAAGTCATTTGGAATATAAACAAAGAATATAGAAAAAAAAGAGTCAGGGTGAGAATTGTATTAGTGGGTGACAAAAAAAAAAAACCCAACCACACACACACAAGTCCCTGTAACACACAGGGCTTACTGACTACAATGCACAAGTATTACCTCCTGAAAACAGATCTTGTCATTCTGTTTAAATGGCGTTTCCTTGATATCAGACATGTATCTTAACTATCTCAAAAGACACACAAAACAAATATAATGAGAATTCAACTCTTTATTGCAAATACAAGAATTGAGGAGATAACTGTATAATAACAGGGTTTTGTGGACACAACAGCATCTGCCTATGGTGCCTTGAGCAAGGGTGGCTCCCTAGGGCTTCTCCACAGCCTTCAGAGAAAGATGCTCTGGGAAGCAGGAGGAGGACCTCCGAGCATTTACAGCCTCTTATAGCTCCTGTATTTTTCTCTCCTCTTCAAAAACCATTTCTACAATGATTAGGAAAAAGGAATTGTTTCAGTGTAGTAAACCATTAGGATTATAATTGAAGTACTTAATAAAACCCAGAAAGAACCCATAGTATTACATTATCAACGAAACGATATATTGACTTTGTCCTTTCCTATTTGTAGTAACCAAGTACTTTCCAATTGAATTTAGGTCCTACTCCACACATTGAAACTTACACCTGACACCATTATTAAGGCCAAGAATCTGTAGCTAGACAAGTCCTAGGGGGAGACTCCCTTCCTATTACTCTGCCAAATCAGCATAGCATTAAAATGACACCTAATGGTGTATTGTTCTAATTAGTGCATTTCTCAGCCCTCATTAGAGAAACTTCTTTTTTCAGTAGAAAATAGCGATCAACATAGAGCTCTTCTACTGAGCAAGGCATAGAAAACAAGAGACTGAGGAAATCTCATCCCCAAATAGAACATATATACCACACGTCCCCCTCCTAAAGCTCAGAGATCACTTTAGAAGAGAGGATGGAAAGACGCTGTGCCTGACCACAAGGAAACAATGTTTTCTTGGTACATCAGGGTAAATGTGTGTGTGTGTGTGTGTGTGTGTGTGTGTGTGTGTGTATGCACATATCTAAGAATATTTGAGCAGCACAAATTAGTCTTGATGGATTATTAAAAAGCACGGAACACAAAGTTGGATGGGGAAGAATTGGGGGAGGATGAATGTGAACAAAATACAAACAAAAATTTAAAAGAACTAATAACACTTCTTTAAAAACCTAGGAGAATTGGGTATTTTGATTTGATATTTTCTCCATTTCCATAAGTCTCTGTTTAGTTAAGTTTGTATTAGTTATATGGATTCGGCCTGCAAATTATTACCTCACTTCAATTCCCCTTGTAACGATAAATTTATGATTAGTTTTTGTTAATAGTTTTATGGATACCATAGCTATACTAATTTGAATAATTCATGTGTCATAACCAGAGCATGACTCCCCAGAGAAACGCTGTCTAAAGAATCCCAGCCTTGGCCAGGTGGTGGCAGCATACACCTTTAATTCCAGCACTTGGGAGGCAGAGGCAGGAGGATCTTTTGTTCCTTGGGAAGGTATGTGCTTTCTGGAAATGAGCCATTCCTGATTAGTAGGGCTTTCTTATTCCATTTTCTACCCACAAGGGCCACAAATCTCAAAAGCCATTTTTGTTGGTTTAGAGTGATGGCCTACTGGTTAATGCTTGTTGCTGTTGTAGAGGACTTGAGTTTAGCTCCTAGGACCCATTTGGGCTGCTCATAAATACATGTGCTGGGCTAGAGAGATGGATCAGTGGTTAAGAACATGCACTGCTCTTCCAAAGGTCCTGAGTTCAAACCAGCAACCACACCGTGGCTCACAACCATCCGTAATGAGATCTGACACTCTCTTATGGGGTGTCTAAAGCAGAGACAGTGTACATGAATAAATAAATAAATAAATAAATATTTAAAAAATAAATAGATGTACTTTCCATGAAATATATGCACTCTCCTGGCTTCCTTGATCAGCCACATACATATGACATGCATGCGTATACATGTGCACACCTTCCCAAACAGACATTAATAAACCAGAGATAAATCTTTAAAAAGTCATTTTGAAACATGGTTTGGAAATGTTATCAAAGGCAACACAATTCAACTCGGAGAACCAAAAGGACCTACAGATAAAGTATGTTCTAGAGTGGCTGTCCTACCAAATGACTTTTCTTTGGACTGACCTGTACTTTGGCTTCACTCACACCCATGGATCTTGCCAGACGTTTTCTAAAGGCAAAGGTAAAAGACATTCAACATTCAGAATTATAGATATGTGAAATAAAATACGAGAAGGATATTTTATCATTGTTTTTAAAGGTTTGTCTCATTCCCTTCCTTCATTGATATTCCCCTTGAGAATTTTGAGACACTTAGAGCAAATGCCACAGGTCATATTATTTTATAACCAAGTTACCATTAATAGATAAGCAAACCCAAACATGTCTGTAATAAGCAATTTTTAAAGTACTAATGAAGACAGTAAAAATGCTAGCGACAGTGGCACGGGATTCTACCTCAAACAAAACAACACAAAACAAGGCAAAAACTACAAAACAAATGCCAACAGGAAAAACAAAATGTTTGGTCAGGATAAAAGGAAACTCCGATAAAGAAGCCTGATGGGAAGCACCCAAAGATTTTTAATATTCAATTAACACATGAGGTACTCCAATCACTGATTATCAGAAAAAATGAAAAATCACACTTCTTTTAAAATTTTATTTATTTAAATGTGTGTGCATGTGTCCCTGGTGCACATGCAGAGGTCAGAGGACAGCATGCAGGAGTCTTCTATGTGTGTCCTTGGAGTGAACCTCAGTGCCTTTACCTGCTGAGCCGTCTTCCTCTCCAGGGAAAGAAATATTAGAAGTCACAGCAGACATGAGATGAGTATTAGAAAACCTCACAACACTGACCGCACAGTCCTGGATTCCAAGCACGATTGAAATCAGAGGCACGAGCTCCCTGCAACGCTCCAGGGAAGCCATGCTACACAGTGAGACCTTGGATCAAAAAGCAGAAGAGGACCTCTGCACAACCTCCACCCCTGCCAGAAAAAACAAACAAACAAACAAACAAACAAACAAACAAACAAAAAACATATGGTGGAATATGGCCTGATGAAGAAGGGCCTGGCATGGAGTTCATTACCTGAGAGAACTTTGAACTTCTGATGTACCGGCCAGGATTACAACCATGTACTGCTTCGTTCCATTTAGCCCAGGTTTTTTTTTTTTTGGTTGTTGATGTTGTTTTGTTTTTGTATTTATTTATTTACTTACTTATTTAAATAATTTGACGATAGCCTTCCACTCTGCAGCTGAGGCTGGACTGGTACTCACTACTGTAGCAAGATGGTTCAGAGGTAAAAGTGCCCGCCTGCATGCCTGAGTTCAAAGCCCAGGGCCCACATGGTGCAAGCAGAGAAACAACTCAACAACTCCCGTAAGTTGTCATCTAGCCTCCAGATGTGCCATCTTGTGAACATGCACACCCAAGCATAGCACGTGCGTGTACACACAAACACAAACACACACACACACACACACAGATTGAGAGAGGACTTAAATAAATTAAAGAAGTACATGTAAAAATATAATAAAAGGTGGACAGGGAGAGGAGCAGGAGGGAGGAAAATCTCTCTATGTTCAACTTCATTTCCCCAACAAACTGATGCAAGCTAAGCAATCTACTTACGCTTCTGAGGAGCTGATGTACTGATTGCACTGGAAAATGCTCTCTAGTTCCTGCAGCTGCAGCAGGGTGAACCTGTGCTGTGTACGGGGGCGGCATTCCGGCACCAACACCCTCACAGGATTGGTGCAGGAACCCTGCCCTGGCCCAGGCTTTACATTTTCAGAATCCCCCATGTAATCGGGGACTGGCTCCTCTGGCAGCTTCACATTCTCCTCCTCGGCCCAGCCAGTGGCGCCGAGGCCTTCTTGGTTCCACTGACTCATGAAGCCCGCGTCGCCACCAGCGGCCCCACCTTCCGCGCCTATTTCTCCTTCTCCTTCTCCTTCTCCTTCTCCTTCCACCGCTGCTGCTGCAGCTGCGGCTTCCAACCCGGGCTGGCCCGGTCCGCTCTCCCCCTCGTTTCCTCCCTGTCCGGCCGGCAGGGCCATCGGCGGCCTCGCACCTGGAAGCGGGAACCGGAAAAAGCGGGCGTCAGGGCCCAGGCCTGCGCGGCCCGGCCAGGGCGTCACCGCGGGGCCTGTGGCGCACGGCGCCTGGCGGGCCGCTCTGTCCTCGTGGACGCGTCGGCCCGCCATTCCCAGAACGCACTCACCGCGCACGGTTTCCTCATCCTCCGCAGGCCCCACATGGAACGGGGACTGGATCTTCAGACGGTCCATGTCCGCAAGGCCTTCGACGCGGTTTGCCGCTCGCTCTTCGCCGTTACAGCCCCCGACGATTCCGGAAGTAGAACTTCGAAACCAACCAACGGCTCTTTTCCGCGCCTCCAGACCCCAGAGTTTACATTAGCATGTATCCAAATATGGTAGTGTGTCCTGGCTTCCGGTTGCCCTCCTTTTGCTGCGAGCCGAGATCCAACCTGCAAAACTGAGAGCATCATTTGATATGTGAAATGTGTCTTGGGTATAGGGGTCTGTAGCGCCATAGGAAGAACAACAATATGAACCACCCAGTACCCCCAGAGCTCCCAGGGACTAAACCACCAACCAAAGAGTACACATGGAGGGGCCCATGGCTCCAGATGCATATGCAGCAGAGGATGGCCTTGTTGGACATCAAAGGGAGGGGAGGTCCTGTCTTGTGAAACCTCGATGTCACAGTGTAGAGGACTACCAGGACAGGGAGGTGGGAGTGGGTTGATTGGGGAACAGGGGGAGGGAAGATGGCTTATGGGATTTTGGGGGGACGACCAGCAAAGGGGACAACATTTGAAATGTAAACAAAGAATATATCTAATAAAAAAGGAAAAAAAAAAAAGCCGGGCGTGGTGGCGCACGCCTGTAATCCCGGCACTTGGGAGGCAGAGGCAGGCAGATTTCTGAGTTCGAGGCCAGCCTGGTCTACAGAGTGAGTTCCAGGACAGCCAGGACTACACAGTAAAACCCTGTCTCCGAAAAAACAAAAAACAAAAAACAAACAACAACAACAACAAAAACCAAAAAAAAAAAAAAAAAAAAAAAAAAAGGAAAAAAAAAAAAAAAGCCTGAGAGCAGTTTGAAGGTTACATGAGGAGGAGTTATTTGAAGGGAAGGCGTGGCCCTTGGGCTGAGTCCTCCCGCTTTCTTTAATTATCTTCCTAGGGAAGGCACCCCATTCACTGAGGGAACCCATTTGCGGGGAGTAAGAAGAGATCCCCCAGTAGCTCTGGAGGCTTTGCCGAAATGTTGGGATAACACCTCTTGGTCTAGGGAAAGCGACTGGGTCCCTGGTCTCGGCACAGACCGGATGTTAAGCTGAGGTCTTTATCTGGGAGGCTGTTCCTCGGGGGTTTCATAGAACGTGAAGCAAACGTAGTACATCCTGCTTCCATGCCCTGTGTTTATGGGAGCTTGGGCAGAATTGCGGGGCCTGCTGTCTCTGCAGACGGAGCAGAGGCTTCCGGTTGCCCTCCTTTTGCTGCGAGCCGAGATCCAACCTGCAAAACTGAGAGCATATGAGTAGCCATTCGCCATGGCTACTGGGGAGGAGTTTAGCAGTACCGGCAAGTGGCAAGTTTTGATAAGTGCTAGTAAATACTGTGAGAATTTTCATACTTGTGCTGAACTTCCTCATATTTGTCTTGAGTGTGCGCGCACGCACGCACGCATGCACGCACCCCCCCCCCCCATCTAATGTCTTCTCTGAATGATCAAAATGTCAAAGCCTTGGTTTTTATGCCTTGGTCTCCATCCCAGAACTGTCAGGCCCTCTTCATTGGCCTGTGGTGAGACTTGTTCCAAGCCAGCCAAATTTTCCCAACATGTGGTGGTCAATCATATATATATATATATATATATATTTCAAAAAGTTGCCTCCCTTCCAGATCCTTCTCCCAGAGTTCTTCACCTCATCCTCCAAAATAGAAGATCCTAAACTACTATCATATTTCCAGACTGTTCCTTGTTTGGGGCAGGAATATCCTTGAGTCCCAGTGCTGGAGTTCTCCCAGGATAACACTTACCTCACAGTTCTGATGACTACCTCACAACAGAGCCTAGATGTTTCTATTTCCTAGATTTTATTCCCTCTTTGCTCTAAATTCTGACATTGCTCTTGTCAATGTGTCAAGAAGGAGAATTTTTCTCTCTCTAGTCTGGCCAAAATAGTAAAGACATCATTTCTGTGCTGGAGTTGTAGCTCGGTTTGCAGAGTGTTTATCTAACACGTGTAAGTCATCCATGGTGTATCTGGAGCACTCAAGCATGGTGTCCCAGTGCCGTGGTGTCTGTTATTTGAACACTTGGCAGATAGAGGCAGGCTTATCAGTTTTTCAAAATCATCTTCAGCTAGTGAGTGAGTTTGGAATTTATTCTCAAAATTACTGTTTGAGCATGGCATCCATGCATATAATGCAGTCTGTTCAAACCCACCCTCACATTCTCTTTTCTCCAATTACCCCTGCCCTGTTCCTCACTACTTCTCTCTTCCAATTTTATGTTGTTTTGTCTTTCAAGACAGGGTTTCTCTGTATAGCCATGGCTGTCCTGGAATTCACTCTGTACACCAGGCTGGCCTCCAACTCAGAAATCTGCCTGCCTCTGCCTCCCAAGTGCTGGGATTAAAGGCGTGTGCCACCACTGCTGGGAAATTTTATGTTTTTAAAACCCCACTGAGTCTCCTTTGTTCTGTCTGTGTGTTCATGGATGTAAGACCATTACTGGAGCATGCATGACCTCCTCATGACCTTATCATGGAAGAAAAGTGACTCTCCTCCCCGCAGCAGCCATCAAAGGCCAGTTTTTCCATTTGAATGGAAATTCACGAGGGCTGCCCCTATTCACACTAGGATTTTGGCTGGCCTTTTCCTGTGGAGGTCTTTTATAAGCAGTCACAGCCTGTGAGTTCATTTATGCAAGGGCCCTTGTGAGTACTCCCTGTTTAATTCAAGCCCCAATGTTTAACTGAGGTGTTTGTTTTCCTGGCATATTCATATTTATTTATTTATTTATTTGTTTGTTTGTTTGTTTGTTTGTTTCGAGACAGGGTTTCTCTGTTTAGTCCTGGCTGTCCTGGAACTCACTCTGTAGACCAGGCTGGCCTCCAACTCAGAAATCCGCCTGCCTCTGCCTCTCAAGTGCTGGGACTAAAGGCGTGCGCCACCACCTGGCTTGGCGTTTAGTTTTTAAGAGTTCTTTGTATATTCTAGACACCAACCCTTTGACAGAATTAGAGTTGGTAAAGATTTTTCTGCCATTCTGTATGCTGTCTCTTTATCAGAAGGATGTTTTCCTTCTCTTTAATAAAGCTTTTCATTTCTGAGGTCTCACTGGACAATTGTTAACTTTAATGCCCACACCAGTTATGGAAGTCCTTTTCTCTGCTAGGATAACAAACCCTATTGCCCACTTTCTCATTTATCAGGTTCAGGGTATCGGGTCTTGTGTCGAGGTCCTTGATCTATTTAGAATTGAGTGATGTGAGGTGAGGAAGTGAGAGGTCTGAGCAGAGTGGTGAGTGTGACCATCAGGGGCATGAGTCTGATGGAGCAACTCTCCAGTCCTTCCCGCTCTGCCCAGGTGGGCACTTCCACTGCAGAGTCAATCACCCGAGTGCTGGGAGATAGGGCCGAAAGACATCCAGCTCCTATTCAGTGCCCCTCTGCACCACTGGTAACCCTAAAAAAATGACAGGTGCATGTTTGCTACCCAGACACAGAAGTGTGGACAAAATAATAAGAGTGCATTAGGTGTATCTTGGAATTTTAAGTAGTGTTTAGTTTTACTGGGAACTATTTAAAAATTACTAGAGTGGGGCTGGAGAGATGGCTCAGTGGTTAAGAGCACTGACTGCTCTTCCAAAGGTCCTGAGTTCAATTCCCAGCAACCACATGGTGGTTTACAACCATCCGTAATAAGATCTGATGACCTCTTCTGGTATGTCTGGAGACAGCTACAGTGTACTTATAATAAATAAATAAATAAATAAATAAATAAATAAATAAATCTTTAAAAAATTACTAGAGTGGAAAACTATTTTAAGAATTAGTGTGTTTCTGAAACGTTGAGAACTGTACAATTTAGAAATATAACTTTTAAAGTGTCAGCTCATCTGAGGAAGAAAATTGTATTAGGATATTAAAAACAATGGACAGCAATGCACACTCACTGTTACGTGTGACAACCTTCTGTAATATTAAACGGTTACTGATGGTCACTCAGCAACATCACTCCACACAAGGAGACCTCGTTGCTTTCTTTAAATGGCATTTCCTTGATAAGGGCCACACATACCGTACTATTCCAGAAGACACATGAAGCAAATAAACAGAGAATCTATTTATTTCATATTCCAGGGCTTAGGGAATAAAGATGTAACAACATGTTGATGGAAGAAAGCAGGCGTCTGCACCTTCTCCAGGTCAAGGGTGGTACGCTAGGGCTCCTGCACCATCTTCACAGAGAGAGCTGCAGTGGGTCCCCTGAGGAGCTCCACCACTCAGGCCTGACTGCCTCTGTCCTTGCCTGGACTGCTCTCTCCTCTTCTTAAACCATCTCTACAACGGAAGGAAGAGGGATTTATTCTGTATGATAATCATGACTATAAATCAGAAAATACATCGTGTAATATTAGCTGCCCTCTATAATCTGTATCCATAGAATTTATATTAATATTATCTTGCTCAGAAGACCCCGGCGTCTCACTGCTCTCGTTCTGTGAGGAGCTGAAGGCCTGGGTCAGGGTCCAGGCCTTGCCTAGAATGTGGGAGGCCCAGGCTTCTGACCCCAGCAATGCAAAACACTTCCTGGAGATGGACCCACCGGTGGTGCACCTGGCTCCTGTCTCTTATCTTGGCGCCGTCTGACGTTTCTTATCAGCACTTTCGGGCAGATGCAGCAGTTGGTCCCGAGAGTTCTAACGACAGGTGTCCTTATCTGCATGGCTTCCCTAGGCACTGGCCAGAGGACCCGGCACTTGGAATGTCTCCTTTCCACATTCCCACAGGTCCCTCTCTGACTTATCAGCTTTCTGGGAGCTGGGCTCTGCCTGGAAACTGCCTCACAGTCAAATTGTCCCTTCAAGGCACATTCCACTTGGGCCATGCCCAGTGTGCACAGAGAGCCTTCTCATCTTATTTTCCACCCACAAAGACCACAGATGTCAAAGACTTTTTTTTTTTTTGAGGCAACAGCTGAGATGGCCCAGGGATTAGGAGCACCTGGGGCTCCCTAGAACCTGAATCCCATTCCCAGAAACCATGGCCCCTGGCTCACAGTGACTTTTCACTCCAAGTACAGGAGTCCAGAATCTTCTACTGACATCCACAGCTACACAAACATGTGGTTGTCACACAAGCACACCCACACACACAGACACACAGACACACAGACACACAGACACACACACATACACAGACACACACAGACTTTTAAAAAAATCTATAAAAATTGTCATTTTGACACAAGGTGACACTAAAAGCCTGTGTGAAGACCAGTGACGGAAGGAGAATTGCAAATAAGAGAGGATTACTTCCTGGAGATCATGTGAGGACTCCTAACATTCAGTGAGCCCATACTGATGTCCAGCACGCTGATCACCAGGAGAAGGACATACTATATCATTTATGTCCAGTGAGAGTGCATGCGTGCAGGTGCATTTGTGCTGCTGTGTGTATCTCTGTGTATGTCTCTGTGTGTGTGTCTCTGGGTATGTTTCTCTCTCTGTGTGTTTCTGTGTATGTCTGTGTGTGTGTGTGTGTGTGTGTGTGTGTGTGTCTGTGTGTGTGTCTGTGTATGTCTGTGTCTGTCTGTCTGTCTGTCTGTCTCTGTGTGTGTGTGTGTGTGTGTGTGTGTGTGTGCACAATGATTGTCTCTTGCCACAGTGCTCTTATGAAGATCCGAGTAAACCTTGAAGGACTTGGTTATCTCTGGGTCGCAGGCCAGCATGACCTTTTAAGGGCTGAGGAGTCCTGAGAAATGAAATGGGAAAGCACACCAGTCCCCAAAGAGATGTTACACATCCCTCAGTGCTGGCCATGCAGTTCTGATTCCCAGCAGGAGGGAGACATAAACAAGGGGTTCCCTGACAGTTCCAGGCTATCCCTGCTGCAGTTGGGAGACCCTGCACAACACCACCAGAAGGAAAGAGACTCAAGAGAAAATCTAGCCCTAAACCTGTAGCAGAAGCATACTGGGGGCCTCTGGGCATGCACCTGGGGCCTCCAGGAGTCACCACCGTAGTCCAGGCTTGGCCTTCTCAGTGCTGAGACCAAAGGGAGAAGCCGCCATACTCAACACTGAGGCTTATCTGTATGGGCGATTTTCTTGGGGCAGAGCACCAAATTTTCAGAAAATACTAAAAACAGCAGTAAGAGAAAGGTGCCGCCCATGTGTTGACATTAGGAATTATAGAGGGAAATAAGCAGGATATAAAAACGTATCAGCACATTGACTGACTGTCACCCCGTATCATCCCAACCACATCTCGGGCTCCTGAGGCCTGGCCTCACAGGGCCTCACTTAGCTCAGCAGACACTGACAAAGGTCTGCACTTGCTCCAAGTAGATAGGACAGGAGAGTCCACTGCCTTTTGTCTAGTGGAGGAGGCCCCACTGCCTTTTGTGTAGTGGAGGAGGCCCCACTGCCTTTTGTGTAGTGGAGGAGGCCCCACTGCCTTTTGTGTAGTGGAGGAGGCCCCACTGCCTTTTGTCTAGTGGAGGAGGCCCCACTGTCTTTTGTCTAGTGGAGGAGGCCCCACTGTCTTTTGTCTAGTGGAGGAGGCCCCACTGCCTTTTGTCTAGTGGAGGAGGCCCCACTGCCTTTTGTCTAGTGGAGGACGCCCCACTGCCTTTTGTCTAGTGGAGGAGGCCCCACTGCCTTTTGTCTAGTGGAGGAGGCCCCACTGCCTTTTGTGTAGTGGAGGAGGCCCCACTGCCTTTTGTCTAGTGGAGGACGCCCCACTGCCTTTTGTCTAGTGGAGGAGGCCCCACTGCCTTTTGTCTAGTGGAGGAGAGTCCACTGCCTTTTGTCTAGTGGAGGAGAGTCCACTGCCTTTTGTCTAGTGGAGGAGGCCCCACTGCCTTTTGTCTAGTGGAGGAGCCCCCACTGCCTTTTGTCTAGTGGAGGAGGCCCCACTGCCTTTTGTGTAGTGGAGGAGAGTCCACTGCCTTTTGTCTAGTGGAGGAGGCCCCACTGCCTTTTGTCTAGTGGAGGAGGCCCCACTGCCTTTTGTCTAGTGGAGGAGGCCCCACTGCCTTTTGTCTAGTGGAGGAGGCCCCACTGCCTTTTGTCTAGTGGAGGAGGCCCCACTGCCTTTTGTGTAGTGGAGGAGGCCCCACTGCCTTTTGTCTAGTGGAGGAGGCCCCACTGCCTTTTGTCTAGTGGAGGAGGCCCCACTGCCTTTTGTGTAGTGGAGGAGGCCCCACTGCCTTTTGTGTAGTGGAGGAGGCCCCACTGTCTTTTGTCTAGTGGAGGAGGCCCCACTACCTTTTGTCTAGTGGAGGAGGCCCCACTGCCTTTTGTGTAGTGGAGGAGGCCCCACTGCCTTTTGTCTAGTGGAGGAGGCCCCACTGTCTTTTGTCTAGTGGAGGAGGCCCCACTGCCTTTTGTCTAGTGGAGGAGGCCCCACTGCCTTTTGTGTAGTGGAGGAGGCCCCACTGCCTTTTGTGTAGTGGAGGAGGCCCCACTGTCTTTTGTGTAGTGGAGGAGGCCCCACTGCCTTTTGTGTAGTGGAGGAGAGTCCACTGCCTTTTGTGTAGTGGAGGAGGCCCCACTGCCTTTTGTCTAGTGGAGGAGGCCCCACTGCCTTTTGTCTAGTGGAGGAGACCCCACTGCCTTTTGTGTAGTGGAGGAGGCCCCACTGCCTTTTGTCTAGTGGAGGAGGCCCCACTGCCTTTTGTCTAGTGGAGGAGGCCCCACTGCCTTTTGTCTAGTGGAGGAGGCCCCACTGCCTTTTGTCTAGTGGAGGAGGCCCCACTGCCTTTTGTCTAGTGGAGGAGGCCCCACTGCCTTTTGTCTAGTGGAGGAGGCCCCACTGCCTTTTGTGTAGTGGAGGAGGCTCCACTGCCTTTTGTCTAGTGGAGGAGGCCCCACTGCCTTTTGTCTAGTGGAGGAGGCCCCACTGCCTTTTGTCTAGTGGAGGAGGCCCCACTGCCTTTTGTGTAGTGGAGGAGGCCCCACTGCCTTTTGTGTAGTGGAGGAGGCTCCACTGCCTTTTGTCTAGTGGAGGAGGCCCCACTGCCTTTTGTCTGGTGGAGGAGGCCCCACTGCCTTTTGTGTAGTGGAGGAGGCTCCACTGCCTTTTGTGTAGTGGAGGAGAGTCCACTGCCTTTTGTCTAGTGGAGGAGGCCCCACTGCCTTTTGTGTAGTGGAGGAGGCCCCACTGCCCTTTGTCTAGTGGAGGAGGCCCCACTGCCTTTTGTGTAGTGGAGGAAGCCCCACTGCCTTTTGTCTAGTGGAGGAGGCCCCACTGCCTTTTGTCTGGTGGAGGAGGCCCCACTGCCTTTTGTCTAGTGGAGGAGGCCCCACTGCCTTTTGTCTGGTGGAGGAGGCCCCACTGCCTTTTGTGTAGTGGAGGAGGCTCCACTGCCTTTTGTGTAGTGGAGGAGAGTCCACTGCCTTTTGTGTGGTGGAGGAGGCCCCACTGCCTTTTGTCTAGTGGAGGAGGCCCCACTGCCTTTTGTCTGGTGGAGGAGGCCCCACTGCCTTTTGTGTAGTGGAGGAGGCTCCACTGCCTTTTGTGTAGTGGAGGAGAGTCCACTGCCTTTTGTGTAGTGGAAGAGGCCCCACTGCCTTTTGTCTAGTGGAGGAGGCCCCACTGCCCTTTGTCTAGTGGAGGAGGCCCCACTGCCTTTTGTGTAGTGGAGGAGGCCCCACTGCCTTTTGTCTAGTGGAGGAGGCCCCACTGCCTTTTGTCTGGTGGAGGAGGCCCCACTGCCTTTTGTGTAGTGGAGGAGGCCCCACTGCCTTTTGTGTAGTGGAGGAGGCACCACTACCTTTTGTGTAGCTCCCACTCTCATCCCAGAACCCCAGGACAGTAGGTCAGGGGTCTGGCAGGCTGGAATACTTAAAAAAACTTCTCTTAGTTGTAGCCTTAGTTCTAGAAGGCAAAATGGAGGCAGACAAGACTACTCCCCAGATAAACCTGCTTGCAGGAGAGCCTGATTTTGAGTCCAGGGCCCACACACAGGAAGAACAGAAACAAGTCAGTTTACGCTGGCCTCTGACATCCACACATGTGGTACAGATCTTGCTCCCACCCGGGACAGAAAAAAAAAAAAAAGCAATCCAGACAATAAGAAACCCTTAAAATGTAACCTGAGGTTTCTAATAAAGGAAGAGGAGCAGGACAGCGGCCTGAGAGCCAGAGGCCTGTCCGTCCCAGCTTGCTCCCTCCTTGAAGGACTGAAGCCACACAAGGTGCTTACCCTTCTTCAGCACTGAGATGATGAGTTCTCTGGAAAAGGTCTTCCAGCTCCTCATCCTCACGAAGGCGGCGGCGACGGTGGTGTTGGCGGCGGCGGCTGCGGCGGCTGCTGCGACGGTGGCGGTGGCGGGGCACCAGCGCTGGCATAGGCTGTATGTTGGACACTGAAACTGGCATAGTCTGTACATGGGGCATTGTAACTGGCACAGGCTGCGCATGGTGTCCTGTAACTGGCACAGACTGTGCATGGGGTTCTGTAACTGACACAGGCTGTATATTGCGCACTGAACATGGCATAGACTGCACACTGGGCACTGTAAGTGGTATGGGCTGCACACAAGGCACCCTGACTGGCATAGGCTGTGCAGCAGGAATTGGCATGTGTGGTATGCTAGGCCCCTTAGCTGGTGTAGGTTGTCCCCAGAGGACAGTTACTGGCATAGGCTGTGCATGGGGCACAGGAATGGGCATAGGCTGTACCCAGAGGACAGTGACTGGCATAGGCTGTGCATGGGGCACAGGGATGGGCATAGGGTGTCCCCAGAGGACAGTGACTGGCATAGGCTGTGCATGGGGCACAGGGATGGGCATAGGGTGTCCCCAGAGGACAGTGACTGGCATAGGTTGTGCATGGGGCACAGGAATGGGCATAGGCTGTCCCCAGAGGACAGTGACTGGCATAGGCTGTGCATGGAGCACAGGAATAGGCATAGGCTGTCCCCAGAGAACAGTGACTGGAATAGGCTGTGCATGGGGCACAGGAATGGGCATAGGCTGCCCCCAGAGGACAGTGACTGGCACAGGCTGTGCATGGGGCACAGGAATGAACATAGGTTGTCCCCAGAGGACAGTGACTGGCATAGGCTGTTCATGGGACACAGGAATGGGCATAGGCTGTGCCCAGAGGACAGTGGCTGGCATAGGCTGTGCATGGGGTGCAGGAATGGGCATAGGTTGTCCCCAGAGGACAGTGACTGGCATAGGCTGTGCATGGGGCACAGGAATGGGCATAGGCTGTGCCCAGAGGACAGTGCCTGGCATAGGCTGTGCATGGGGTGCAGGAATGGGCATAGGTTGTCCCCAGAGGACAGTGACTGGCATAGGCTGTGCATGGAGCACAGAAATGGGCATAGGCTGTCCCCAGAGGACAGTGCCTGGCATAGGCTGTGCATGGGACACAGGAATGGGCATAGGGTGTCCCCAGAGGACAGTGCCTGGCATAGGCTGTGCATGGAGCACAGAAATGGGCATAGGCTGCCCCCAGAGGACAGTGACTGGCATAGGCTGTGCATGGGGCACAGGAATGGGCATAGGCTGTGCCCAGAGGACACTGCCTGGCATAGGCTGTGCATGGGGCACAGGAATGGGCATAGGCTGTGCCCAGAGGACACTGCCTGGCATAGGCTGTGCATGGGGCACAGGAATGGGCATAGGCTGTGCCCAGAGGACAGTGCCTGGCATAGGCTGTGCATGAGGTGCAGGAATGGGCATAGGCTGTGCCCAGAGGACAGTGGCTGGCATAGGCTGTGCATGGAGCACAGGAATGGGCGTAGGCTGTCTCCAGAGGACAGTGACTGGCATAGGCTGTGCATGGAGCACTGGAATGGGCATAGGCTGTCTCCAGAGGACAGTGACTGGCATAGGCTGTGCATGGAGCACAGGAATGGGCATAGGCTGTCTCCAGAGGACAGTGACTGGCATAGGCAGTGCATGGGGCACAGAAATGCGCATAGGCTGTCTCCAGAGGACAGTGACTGGCATAGGCTGTGCATGGGGTGCAGGAATGAGCATAGGATGTGCCCAGAGGACAGTGCCTGGCATAGGCTGTGCATGGAGCACAGGGATGGTCATAGGCTGTGCCCAGAGGACAGTGACTGTCATAGGCTGTGCATGGAGCACAGAAATGGGCATAGGTTGTCCCCAGAGGACAGTGACTGGCATAGGCTGTGCATGGGGCACAGGAATGGGCATAGGCTGTACCCAGAGGACAGTGCCTGGCATAGGCTGTGCATGGAGCACAGGAATGGGCATAGGCTGTCCCCAGAGGACAGTGCCTGGCATAGGTTGTGCATGGGGCACAGGAATGGGCATAGGCTGTACCCAGAGAACAGTGACTGGCATAGGCTGTGCATGGAGTACAGGAATGGGCATAGGCTGTACCCAGAGGACAGTGACTGGCATAGGCTGTGCATGGAGCACAGGGATGGGCATAGGCTGTCTCCAGAGGACAGTGACTGGCATAGGCTGTGCATGGGACACAGGGATGGGCATAGGCTGTCTCCAGAGGACAGTGACTTGCATAGGCTGTGCATGGAGCACAGGGATGGGCATAGGCTGTCTCCAGAGGACAGTGACTGGCATAGGTTGTGCATGGGGCACAGGAATGGGCATAGGCTGTCTCCAGAGGACAGTGACTGGCATAGGCTGTGCATGGAGCACAGGAATGGGCATAGGCTCTCTCCAGAGTACAGTGACTGGCATAGGCTGTGCATGGGGTGCAGGAATGGGCATAGGCTGTGCCCAGAGGACATTGACTGGCATAGGCTGTGCATGGAGCACAGAAATGGGCATAGGTTGTCCCCAGAGGACAGTGACTGGCATAGGCTGTGCATGGGGCACAGGAATGGGCATAGGCTGCCCCCAGAGGACAGTGACTGGCATAGGCTGTGCATGGAGCACAGGAATGGGCATAGGCTGTACCCAGAGGACAGTGACTGGCATAGGCTGTGCATGGGGCACAGGAATGGGCATAGGCTGTCTCCAGAGGACAGTGACTGGCATAGGCTGTGTATGGAGCACAGAAATGGGCATAGGCTGTCCCCAGAGGACATTGACTGGCATAGGCTGTGCATGGGGCACAGAAATGGGCATAGGCTGTACCCAGAGGAGAGTGACTGGCATAGGCTGTGCATGGAGCACAGGAATGGGCATAGGCTGTACCCAGAGGAGAGTGACTGGCATAGGCTGTGCATGGAGCACAGGAATGGGCATAGGTTGTCCCCAGAGGACAGTGACTGGCATAGGCTGTGCATGGGGTGCAGGAATGGGCATAGGCTGTCCCCAGAGGACAGTGACTGGCATAGGCTGTGCATGGGGCACAGAAATGGGCATAGGCTGTCTCCAGAGGACAGTGACTGGCATAGGCTGTCCATGGGGCACAGGGATGGGCATAGGGTGTCCCCAGAGGACAGTGACTGTCATAGGCTGTGCATGGGGCACAGGAATGAACATAGGTTGTCCCCAAAGGACAGTGACTGGCATAGGCTGTGCATGGAGCACAGGAATGGGCATAGGCTGTCCCCAGAGGACAGTGCCTGGCATAGGCTGTGCATGGGGTGCAGGAATGGGCATAGGCTGTGCCCAGAGGACATTGACTGGCATAGGCTGTGCATGGGGCACAGAAATGGGCATATGGTGTCCCCAGAGGACAGTGACTGGCATAGGCTGTACATGGAGTACAGGAATGGGCATATGGTGTCTCCAGAGGACAGTGACTGGCATAGGCTGTGCGTGGGGCACAGGAATGGGCATAGGCTGTGCCCAGAGGACAGTGCCTGGCATAGTCTGTGCATGGGGCACAGAAATGGGCATAGGGTGTCCCCAGAGGACAGTACCTGGCATAGGCTGTGCATGGGGCACAGAAATGGGCATAGGGTGTCCCCAGAGGACAGTGACTGGCATAGGCTGTGCATGGAGTACAGGAATGGGCATATGGTGTCTCCAGAGGACAGTGACTGGCATAGGCTGTGCGTGGGGCACAGGAATGGGCATAGGCTGTGCCCAGAGGACAGTGACTGGCATAGGCTGTGCATGGGGCACAGAAATGGGCATAGGGTGTACCCAAAGCACAATGATTGCCATAGGCTGTACATGAGGCACGGGAATGGGCATGGGCTGTGCCCAGGGCCTACTGATTAGCATATGCTGTAAACGGGCCACAGGAATGGGCATAGGCTGTACCCAGGGCCTACTGATTGGCATATGTTGTAAATGGGCCACAGGAGTTGGCATAGACTGTGCCCAAAGCACAATGACTGCCATAGGCTGCACATGAGGCACGGGAATGGGCATGGGCTGTGCCCAGGGCCTACTGATTGTCATAGGCTGTGCATGGGTCACAGGAATGAGCATAGGCTGTATACCAGTCGCCATTACTGACAGAAGATGCACATGGGGCACCATATATGGCATAAGCTGGACTCCAAGCACCAGGAATGCCACAAGCTGTATATTGGGCACCATAACTGGCATGGGTCTCACACAGAGCATAGTCCCTGGCACAGGATGAATGTGAGGCACGGTGCCTTGCACAGGCTGTACATGGAGCACCATATGGGACATAGGCTTTACACAGCGCACCATAGGTGGTCTAGGCTGTACACAGGGCACCATAGGTGGCATAGGCTGTACACAGGGCACCATAAGTGGCACAGGATGTACACAGAGAACCACAGGTGGCATCAGCTGTACATGGGGCACCACAGGTGGCATAGCCTGTCCACAGGGCATCATAGGTGGCATCGGCTGTACATGGGGCACCACAGGTGGCATAGCCTGTCTACAGGGCACCATAGGTGACACAGGCTGTCCACCGGGCACCATAGATGGAATAGCCTGTCCACGGGACACCACAGGTGGCATAGCCTGTCTACGGGGCACCACAGGTGGCATAGCCTCTCCATGGGACACCAGAGGTGGCATAGCCTGTCCACGGGACACCAGAGGTGGCATAGCCTGCCCACGGGACACCACAGGTGGCATAGCCTGTCCACGGGACACCACAGGTGGCATAGCCTGTCCACGGGACACCACAGGTGGCATAGCCTGTCCACGGGACACCACAGGTGGCATAGCCTGTCCACGGGACACCACAGGTGGCATAGCCTGTCCACGGGACACCACAGGTGGCATAGCCTGTCCACGGGACACCACAGGTGGCATAGCCTGTCCACGGGACACCACAGGTGGCATAGCCTGTCCACGGGACACCACAGGTGGCATAGCCTGTCCACGGGACACCACAGGTGGCATAGCCTGTCCACAGGACACCACAGGTGGCATAGCCTGTCCACGGGACACCACAGGTGGCATAGGCTGTACATTGGTCATCATACATGGCATAGCCTGTCCCCGGGGCCCCACAGGTGGCATCAGCTGTTCACGGGGAACCACAGGTGGTATAACCTGTCTACAGGGCACCATAGGTGGCATAGCCTGTCCACGGGGCACCATAGATGAAATAGCCTGCCCACAGGGCACCACAGGTGGCATAGCCTGTCCACGGGGCACCATAGATGAAATAGCCTGCCCACAGGGCACCACAGGTGGCATAGTCTGCCCACGGGGAACCACAGGTGGCATAGCCTGTCCATGGGGCACCACAGGTGGCATAGCCTGTCCCTGGGGCATCACAGGTGGCATAGCCTGTCCATGGGGCACCACAGGTGGTATAGGCTGTACAAAGTACACCAGAAGTGGCATAGCCTGGACATGGGTCACCATACGTGGCATTGCTTGTCGACGGGGCACCATACATGGCATAGCCTGCCCACGGGGCACCATACATGGCATAGCCTGCCTGTGGGGCACCACAGGTGGTATAGGCTTAACCTGGGGCACCATAGGTGGCATAGGCTGTACACTGGGCACCACAGGTGGCACAAGCTGTACACGGGGCACCGTACATGGAATAGGCTGTCTACGGGGCACCATATGTTGAATACGTTGTCTATGGGGCACCATATGTGGAATACGTTGTCTATGGGGCACCATATGTGGAATACGCTGTCTACGGGGCATCATACGTGGCACAGATTGTACGCTGGGCATCATATATGGCATACGCTGTACCCGGGGAGCACTAACTGAAATCGGCTCTACATGGCACACTCTAAGTGGCATGGAGTGTGCATGGGTTACCAGCGCTGGTGCAGGCTGCACATCCTCAGTGCCCACCACGTCCTTGAGAACTGGCTCCTCTGGCTGCTTCTCATTGTCCTGGTCACAGCTAGTGGCGCCATTGTCCTCTCGGTTCCTGTTACCCATGAGGCCTGCAGCGCCATGTTCTCGGCTTAATTCTTCTGCTCCTTCTCCTTCCGCTTCTGTGGCTTCTGACCCAGGCTGGCCCCGTCCACTCTCCACCTCATTTCTTCCCTCTCCGGCCGACAAGACCATCCGTACTTTAGAACCTGAAACTGAGGAAACAAAGGTTCAGTGACAGGGCCTATGTGAGGTGAAGTCGCCATGATGCCAACGATGGCGAAGTGGGCACGGCGCCAGAGGCGCCTGGTCGGTCCGCTCCGGGGGAGTGGGGACACTCCTTCCATCATGGATGTGGCACACCCACTACGCCTACCAAGCACTGACCTTCCCATTTTTCGTCGTCAGGTCCCACACGAGACAGGCAGGTGCTGTTTCGCTGCTCCATGACCCGAACGCTTCGAAGTCGCTCGAGGTTTGTAGCTCGGACAGCGTCTTCAGACTCTCGACTGGAGCCCCCTAGGGTTCCGGGAGGGGGGCGGCTGGGCCAGCACGGGCTCGCTTCCGGTGGGGACCCTGTTCCAGGTTAGGACACGGTCCAATCATGGGCGCAGAGCCCTGGCTTCCGGTTGCTCGCCCGCCTGTTGCTATGGGCCGGTCCCGAGGCGCGAACCTCAGGGCAGATTAGAGCAGCTGCACGGGCGGGCGGGCGGGCTGTGTTGGGAGGGAAGGCGTGGCCCCTGGGCAGACAGGGTGCACAAGGGGGTCCACGACACCTCGGCCGAGGCCTCCCGCCTTCTTTAGTCATCCCACGAGGGAAGGGATGGCGGCTCCCCGAGGGAACCCATCTGCGGGGAGTAGGAAGGGACCCCCAGGAGCTCGGGAGGCCGTGCCGAGGTGTGGGGACAACACCTCCTGGTCTAGTTCTCCATATTGGGTCCCAGGTCCTCTGCACAGACCGGATGTTAAGCTGAGGTCTTTATCTGGGAGGCTGTTCCTCGGGGCTTTCACAGAAACTGAAGCACATGTAGGTGTCTGGGGCCTTAAGAATATTTTTTTTGACTTTTGGCCTATAATTATTAAGACCCTCATTTCTGGGTGTAGAATGTGCTTCCATGCTCGACTGTTACGGGAGCTTGGGCACAATTGTGGGGCCTGGTGGCTCAGTGGACAGATGGGTGGACTCACCTTCACCATGGCTACTGGGCGCAGAATGGAGGGGGGGAGGGGTGGGGATGGGACAATGGGCTGTAGTAGTTTTGTCAAGCTTTGATAAGCGCTGGTAAAAACTGTGAGAATTGTCATAGCTGTACTGAGCTTCCTCACATTTGTTCAGAACACACACACACACACACACACACACACACACACACTGAAAGGACAAAGTGTCAGGAGCTGGCTTTTATGTCTTGGTCTCCATCCCAGAACTGTCAGTCAAACAGGCCCTTCGCTGGCCTGTGTCATTCTGATCCCATGGTAGCCACCTTTACCAAACATGCTCTCTAAAAATAGAAGGGGCCCTAAGGTACTATTATGGGGTCCAGGCAGTTCCTTGTTTGGGGTGGGAATATTCTGGAGCCCTGGTGCTGGAGTTCTCCCAGGATAAGACTTACCTCCCAGTTCAAATAACTATCTGAACTTTTGTGTTTCCCGATATTATTTATTTATTTATTTATTTATTCACTTATTTATTTATTTATTTATTTATTTTGCTGTATAAACAGAACCTTTTGGCTAGGTGTCTGGGCCCTAAGAATATTCTTCTGCCTTTCGAGGTATAATTATGAAGACCCCCCATTTCTGGGTGTAGGATATAGCATATTTTACCAAGTCTTTGTGTAGCATCCATAAAATCCTGGCTTAGAGACCCCCAAATGTAGTGCTTGTATTGTAATGCTACCAGACCTGGTGCTCCCAGGAATGAGAGACTCTGCAGGTACAATGTGATCTAATTTGAAACAATTGTTTAAATAAAGACACTGACAGACAATAGCTGGGCACAAGAGACATAGGCAGGTTTTGGGGTTCTCTGGCTAGGGGTCTGAGGACATCATGAGGAGAGAAAGGAAGATGGAGAGAGGAAAAGATTCCACCGGTTAAGACTCTTAAAATAATGGCCACAGGGGTTGGGTAATTGGAGTTAAGAGCAGCCCAGACAATTCATGGCAAATCATATAGTGGGGTTATTGTCATGGAAATAGACATAATAGTACAGAGGCTTATATCTGCTAGGTATCTAGTTATCTGCCTAGCTCTAGTGCCGATTAAGGCTTATTATAAATATAAAGGTTGTCTGTGTCTTTTATTACAGAACTGAATACTCAGAGGTAGGGTAGAATCCCCAGATTGACATTAAATATTTTCTAACACTGTACTGGCACCTCAACATCTGGCAAGATCTCAGTTTTAACAAAATTGGTTTCAGATTCCCACATAAAAAACACACTCCCACTGTGCCTTTAAAATTAGGAAGACAGGGAAAAATGTTTTCTTAGAAACATTGGCTTTCCCCCAAGCCACACGAAAAGCCACAAGAAGTTCCAGACAAGGGCTAGAATACATGCTGATTTGGTGTGCATAATTCCAGGGTTCATAACATGAGCTAAACCACGGGTGCACCCACCGAAGGGCCACAGAGCCCTTAAGCTTCAACTGCAGGCCTAAATGCCAGCGAGCCTAAGCTCTTCCTGGGTGCTGCGTGGCACTGCTGCTGTAGCACAGCTCTGAGCTGAGGAGGAATGTCAGCTTAATTGTGCAGCTACAACGCAGCTTCTGAACTAAAAACTAACACAGGCACAGGAGACAGATCTCTTAATTTTGGATTATCCTGGTTTACACAATGGAGTCAAGACGGGACTCTCTGCTGATGGATGCAGCCACGTACAAACAACCATCTGAGATTCAAAATGACATATTTTCCCTTAAAATTATTGTACAGATTTTTTTTGCTTAATAATCATTATGAGGGTCCTTAGCAATTAAAAAAATAAATATCCATCAATCTTTAAATTTATATAAAGAGAAAGGAGAATATGAGAATATTTAGAAAATAGGTTTATAATTTCTGTTATAATTTCAAATTAAATTTGAGTAATGCTTTCCTGTTACCAAAAAACATTTTGCCCTAGGAAAGGTATATTCTCCTAGTCAATGTGGGGACCCAAAGTTGGGATTGGGACAGAACTGTTTTGTTTTTTTTCCCAACAGAAAAATAAAGCCATGCTCATGAGAGCTCACACGGGGTGGAGTCTCACGCTACTCTGAGCAGCCATCTTGTCTTCTCGGAATGTGGGACTCGCACAGGAGTACTAATGTCAGCTCATGAGAGCTAACTTGAAAGGGAATTTGAATAAAGTTGAATAGAGGATATTAATTTAATTTGTATAAAGAGCAAGGGAATATAGATATATTGATTCCCAGAGATATTAATCTCCATATATAT
Organism: Apodemus agrarius; assembly: GCA_964023405.1. Lineage (NCBI taxonomy): Eukaryota > Metazoa > Chordata > Mammalia > Rodentia > Muridae > Apodemus > Apodemus agrarius. The sequence continues at coordinate 114,216,772 of OZ030010.1, forward strand.
CTCCAAGTCTTTGAGATCAATACTTGAGAGACAAAAGCACTGACAGGTAGGTTTCTTGTGAGTCTGAAGCCAGCCTAATCTACAGAGAAAATTCAGTTTAGCCCAGATTACATAGAGAAACCATTTTAATAAATAATAACACTTGTATTTAATTGTTTTAAATTATCAAAGATATTATCTCCAAAAAAGGGATAAAGAAATGAGAATTGATATAAACCCCCCCCCCTTTTTTTTGGTTTTTTGGATTTGGTTTTTTCGAGACAGAGTTTCTCTGTACAGCCCTGGCTGTCCTGGAACTCACTCTGTAGACCAGGCTGGCTTCAAACTCATAAATCCTCCTGCCTCTGCCTCCCAGAGTGCTAGGATTACAGGCGTGCGCCACCACCACCCGGCTGCTTCTTTTGTTTCTTTTCTTTTCTTCTTTTTTTCTTTTTTTTTTGGGGGGGGGCTTCGAGACAGGGTTTCTCTATGTAGCCCTGGCTGTCCTGGAATTCACTCTGTAGACCAGGCTGGCCTCAAACTCAGAAATCTGCCTGCCTCTGCCTCCCAAGTGCTGGGATTAAAGGCCTGTACCACCACCGCCCGGCTCCTGTAATAATCTTTAAGGGATTTTTGTGTTTCCTCTTTAAGGGCTTCTAGCTGCTACGGACCACACTCTCTCATGGTTGGGGCTAGGATTCTTTTGCGAAGCCGGAAGGCACGGGTTCCAGGAGAAATGGCAAACAGAACACCATGACACAGAAAAAGTGTGGAATCTCCGTGTATTTGGTGTCTGAGTGCATCTTGTTGCAGTCAGCCAGGGGATTTTAAACATGAGATCTTTACATATCAAAGGATGTATCCAGTACAGCAGGCACAAATGACAATTAGCAATAACCATTTGTCATGAGGAAATGTAAAATCAGCTAGGTAAGCGTTTCTGTGTAAAAAGCCATAGGTAACATTTGTAAAGGGGACTTCAAAGGACATTAAGCCAGATCTCTCAGACCTTAATGAGATTCTGTGAGTAACCTAATTATCACCTGGCCCTCTCTGAGGGAACCTGAGATCATAGTGTTAAGTTAAAGTTTTGCAAATCACAATGTCATTTTCATCAGCATAGCCATAGAAGTTTACATTTTGTTGGGAGATCAATGGAAGTATGTAAACTACTAAGCAAAGTGATGCCACCTAGAACAGAGGTTTTTTGGCCAGTATTGTAGTTCAAAGAACTAACATTTTTGCCTGGTTACTTATAGCTCAGGCTACCAGAAATTCCTGCGAAATAGATTAAAGGAAAGTGACAAAGGCAAGGCTGCCCTGAGATTAGAGCTCAGAATCCTCTCCAGCCAGGGAATTCCACAGCCATGTTCCCTCGGGGGATGTTACACATATCATCTGTGCCTCCTGCCTGGGAATCAGGGAGCCTGATTTCAGGCTCTGGCTATATACAGTTCCTATTCTCAAGTAGTATAAGTATACATTCCCTTTTCTGCCACAGGGTTCTGCTGATTCTCTTCACAGAACCTCTGTTGTGGCCTGGCTCCAACTCGGGTATGAAACTCTCCTCAGAACTCTGCCGTGTTGTTCCTCTGTGTGTCTCTCCATGGCATTAATAATATCTAGTAAATTGATTGATCCACAGTAATTCATCCTGCTGTTATCTTGAGCCACAAGGGCACTGTCAAAAACTCAGCACTCACCTCTGTGTGCAGGTGCCTGAGATGCCACCTGACATGAGTTCTGGGGACCAAATTTAGACCTCCTGAAAGACCAGTAAACACTTGTAACCACTAAGCCATTTAAAAACAATATTTTAAGCCAGATGGTAGTGGTGCACACCTTTATTCCAGCACTTGGGAGGTAGAGGCAAGTGGGTGAGTTTGAAGCTAGCTTAGTCTGCAGAGTTAGTTTCAGGAGAGCCAGAGCTACACAGTGAAATCCTATCTCAAAAACAAAACAAAACAAAACAAAACAAAACAAAAACAAAAACAAAAAAGTAAAAGAAGAAAGGACAAAAGATTTCTTGTAAAAAAAAAGTAGGCACCTCAGCTGAGGGGTAGCCTTCATCAAATTGGTCTGAGAGCACGTCAGTGGGGGCATTTTCTTAAGTGTCAGTTCATGTGGCGGGCAGAGGGCCAAGTCCACTCACTGTGGCTGGGGACATCCCTAATCTGCTGGTCCTGGGCTCTATAAGAAAACAGGCTGAGCAAGCCACGAGGAACAAGCTAGTAAGCAGCATCTCCCCATGTGCATCAGCTCCTGCCTCCAGGTTCCTGCCTTGGCATTCCCTGAGGATGGACTGTAACCCACCAGCCACGTGGGCCCCCTTCCCTGCTAGAAATGACTTTTGGTCTGTGTTTTGTTACAGCACCAGGAAGCAAACTAGGCTCATCACTTAAGAAGCTTTCCAGGTTAGACTCACCACACAATTTGAATATTTGGGAAAGAATGAAAGTGTCAGGCCTTATGCAGTGAGAATGTGTGAGTACTCCACCAGGTGGTGCCCCCTGGATTAGGACGAATGGAGTTGGCCTCCACTGTAAGGCAGCTAGTATTGCTGTGGGCGCTGGCTTTCTGGATTTGGAAGGTGCGCAATAGAGTTCGGTTTCCAACTTGTGAGCAGTTACATTCTTTGCTTCAACTTCTTTTTGAAATCTCAATTCAGCAGTAAACCTGGGAGATCGGGAGGTGTGCTTGCTTCTCTTATATAAGGCTTCAGAGTGGACTGGGAAATCTATAAGGACCACACTTCCCTTTCTTTCTTTGGCAGGCTATCTAGGGATATATTCTTATGAAGAGAGAGAATGGCCAGCAGTGTATCTGAAGAAACTGATTGTGCCCACTGCAAATTTTTATCTTTTAAATAATTAAGATAAGATTGTCCTCTTTCTGAGGTGGGAGTTTAGACATTACTTTGGCAACAGCACTCAGTGTGCATTTCTAAGGTGGTTTAGGGGTAGTTAAATCCACCACCTCCTTGAGCTCTTTTTGAGTTCAAGTATGTCAGTTTTCATCTTTAGGTTCATACTTCAGTTCTAAATATTTTATTTGACATTCTAATTGAGAGAGAGAGAGAGAGAGAGAGAGAGAGAGAGAGAGAGAGAGAGAGAGAGAATCTTTTGACAGGACTTCACTATGTAGCCTCACCAGCCTGGAACTCACTATGTAGATCAGATAGCCTCTAAATCATAGACTCTCTCTGTCTCTGTCTCTGTCTCTGTCTCTGTCTCTGTCTCTGTCTCTGTCTCTCTGTCTCTGTCTCTGTCTGTCTCTCTCTCTCTCTCTCTCTCTCTCTCTCTCTCTCTCTCTCTCTGTGTGTGTGTGTGTGTGTGTGTGTGTGTGTGTGCATATACTTGAGTACACTGCATTCATTTGGCTGTCAGGGTGCAGGAGATAGTTCTTTTCTTCCATTATGTGGATCCTGAGGATAGAAAAGTCCTCAGGCTTGGCAGCACGTACTTTCTTCTGCTGGATCACCCAGTGTGCCACGGAGTGCTATCATTTGTTTCTGTCTGAATTAAATCCACCAAGCATTAGCACAAATAAAGTTGCATAACAGGTGCTGTCTTCTGGAACACAAGAGATAGTTAGAGTGGAACCTCAATCTTCATATACTGGCAGCTGGAGAGACAGCTCAGGGGTTAAGGTGGCTCTTCCAGAGGACTGGGGTTTGATTCCCAACACTCATATGGTGGCTAACAGTGGTTTATAACTTCCCTTCCAGAGGATCTGATCCTCTTATGGCTTCCAGAGGTGATGCATGTGCACAGTATGCTGACATATATGCAGAACACACACACACACACACACACACACACACACATGTCAAATAAAAATAAATCTTTAAAGAAAAACTTCCATAATTCTCATCAAAATTCTTAGATGTTTTCAGATCACTAATGTTGCTGGAAAGGAGGTTTAAAAAAAATTTTTTTTTATTATTTTCTATATTCTTTGCTTACATTCCAAATGATTTCCTCTTTCCCGGTTTCCCCCTTCCCCATAAGACCCATAAGCCCTCTTCCCTCTGCCCATTCCCCAATCAACCCCCTCCCACTTCTCTGTCCTGGTACTCCCCTACATTGCTGCATCAAGCCTTTTCAGGACCAGGGCCCTCTCCTTCCTTCTCCTTGGGAATCATTTGACATGCTAATTGTGTCTTGAGTATTCAGAGCTTCTGGGCTAATACCCACTTATAAGTTACTGCATTCCATGTGTGTTCTTTTGTGATTGGGTTACCTCACTTAGGATGATATTTTCCAGTTCCAACCATTTTCTTACAAATTTCATGAATTTATTGTTTTTAATAGCTGAGTAGTATTCCATTGTGTAAATATACCACATTTTCTGTATCCATTCCTCCGTTGAGGGACATCTGGGTTCTTTCCAGCTTCTGGCTATTATAAATAAGGCTGCTATGAACATAGTGGAGCATGTGTCCTTATTACATGCTGGAGAATCCTCTGGCTATATGCCCAGGAGTGGTATAGCAGGGTCCTCCAGAAGTGTCGTGTCCAGTTTTCTGAGGAAACACCAGACTGATTACCAGAGTGGTTGTACCAACTTGCAACCCCACCAGCAGTGGAGGAGTGTGGAAAGGAGTTTTATGTTATCATTCTTTTTCCAATATGGCAAACTACCATTTCTGCTGCTCAAATTCAGTTGGAGATCATTTCATCCTTAACGATGTAACTGTGTAACTCACCCCATTCATTAGCTGTTCAAAACATTTGGCTTCTTTAGTGACTGACACTCAGTGTTCAATTGGTATCGTGCCGTTGCATCTTGTACTGCCGGCCTCCTCCAACTGCTCAAACTGCTGGAGGCCCCACATATCTTCACTTGGAATTAATCCAAATAGAAGAAGTGACAAGGGTTAATACAGTTAAGTGGCTGGGAGCAGCTTGTATGTCCAGGATGGGAAGTGAGCAAGACCAAGAGAAGGAGCAAGTGCAGGGGCCGGGGATGCTGTCTGCTCATCTGGGAGTTCAAGACACGGGAAGGTACACGGCTCCCACCTAGAGCCAGAGGACGGGTGAGCACACGACTGGAATACAGTAGGTATTCACTGCATTTTTTTTGGGGGGGGTCTTGTCCAATTATATAGGAAATTATTTAATAGGCTACAAAAGGAAATGAAGGCAAAATACCTTGGTCTATTTCTGAAACAACTAGAACCAAATATTTCAAAGAGAAATCTAAAGTAAGCTTCACGCAACAGGGCTGGGAGGTGTGTGTGTGTGTGTGTGTGTGTGTGTGTGTGTGTGTGAGAGAGAGAGAGAGAGAGAGAGAGAGAGAGAGAGAGAGAGAGAGAGAGAGAGCCTTCCTATAGCCCGCAAGGGATACAGTCTCACTCCTTTTGAGGCAGCAGGAACTCTGTCCACAGTGCTTCTTGGTGTCATGTGTACTTCTCTGAAAGGGGTTGAGGAACAGGCAGAGGGCAGGCAAGGTGAATGTTCACTGGCCTGCTCCCCTGCATCCCGGGACTGGCCTTGAGGAAGTCGCAGACTGACAGTCTTGCTGAACTCATGCGTGTGGGAACGCGGCAGTACCGAATGAAACACACCGACAGTCTATGGGGACGAAGGCGGGGACTTCCATGAACATGTTTTTGCTTTCCCAAGGTCAGAACGGGGATGTGCTGGGTACGAGTGACATATGCAAAACTCACCCCCTGCTAATATCTGAGGCCACAGAAAGAACTGTGCTGTGCAGGGGCCACTGGAGGTGACACAGGCATGCTGCCTCCAGCAGGAAGACCGCTTTGCCAATCTGTTTACATCTCACGTAGGGAACAGCTTACATCCGCATCCACAGTCAGAGAGAGAAGTATAGTGAAATCGTCCTCTTTATTGTTACTGTGGTGGGACTGGAGACAGAGAAACATGGCTTTCCCTCAGGAGGGGCAAGCCTGTGACTCCACACAGCCCACCTATCTCCACGAGGCTCCTGGAGGTGTGGTGCCCGAGGGCTCCTCTGGGTCCATCATGCAAATGAGGTCATGGATCCCACCTGGTGTGCTTCTGAGCAGGGCTTTCTTCTCACTGGCCCTCTGTTTGGCTCTCCTATTGTTAAACCACATCTGAAAGCAGAGGAGAACAGGGGGTGTGTCAGTATGCGGATCGCTTTCCTGACAAGGACACATCATCAGGACACTGATATTCTGAACTGCACAACAGAAGCTATTTTCTTTTTTAAGGTAATATTTATCACCACCACTACCACCTCTTTGTGTGTGCATGTTTGCATTAAAACAACAGTGTTAGAGGGCATGCTTTCATTCTCTTCTAGCCTGAGCTCATGGAGAAGAGAACCCTAATTTCCTGACAGAAATCTCAAGGCCCAAGCTTTGCAAGTGTCTCCTGAACTCTTTGAGTCTGCACTTCTCAGTTTTTATGTTTGTCTGGTGCAGGTTGAGCTATCCTGCATAACCAAGTTTTCTCAATGTCTGCTCTGGATCCTCAGAGGCCTTGTCCACACCCAGCGGAAATAAGGGCACTCTGACTGATTGCGGCCAGTCCTGTTAGCTTTGTTCAGACAGAAGTGGATTCCCAGAAGTAGTTTTCTGTCCATACTTCCCCACCATTATTGCCTGTGAATTCCACTTTCTCCGGCTGCATTTTAGTGAGTGACCTCAATCTTGGCCTATGCTGTCAGACCTAACTGAAAAATGATCTAGACTTATCTTACTTCCCAGGCCACAGAGCTGGTAGTCCAGTGTCTAGGCTAAAATGGGGGATTAAAGTGCAGGCTATACTTTAACCTTAGTTTATCCCTGACCCCGAGTTCTGTTCCCCTCCCTGTATTTTTCTTGATAGCTCCCTGGGAATACAGCCTCCCATTCAACTGCTGATTATCGTAGTAAACGCCTTCTTTCATGCTTGTTTTGCTGTGACTTTGAAAGAACATTGATGCAACATAGGATGCCTCCCAGGCCTTGCCCTTCACTCCTAATCCACTGACTTGACAGTCACTAAGGACTCACATTCCTACCACAAAGGACTCACATTCCTAAAGGATCACTCCAGTCAGCCTGTGTGGAAGCTGCTTAAGATAGACTCCACGCTCATAAATCTATGTGTAAGATTGTTTGCCTGGATTGGGTGGATGTCTGTGTACTGTGAGACCAGAAAAAAGGATGTCTGACCCCTTGGAACTGGAATTGAAGATATCGGGAAGCTGCCATGTGGGTGCTGGGAAGCAAACCCTGCTCCTTTGCAAGAGCAGTCAGTGCTCTTCACCACCACCACTGCTGCAGCTCTGTTGGTGGCTGCACATTTTCCCTGTGCGATTCCCTCCCAGCATGTTAGCCTTCTTCAAAACTGGAGCAAGAATATGAAGAGTATTGTGAATGCCTATCGTGTGTCATGCACAAACTCTTCATTCTCCGTGTTCTAGAAAATAATGTTAGAGCAGACCCGCTCTAGAGGTGGAGCAAACTCACTTCACATGCTGACTTGTTATTAAGCAGCAGTGGTGATTATATCCAAGGTGCAAAGTTATAAGTGTAGCACTGTCCTCCATCTGTTTCTCAAATGTGTAAGGCTGGTGAGGGTAAGGGGGAGTTGGATTGTCAAACTTTCTAAGCCATTATGTCCATAAGTGGACTTTGATGAAAAGCACATCAAGTACAGATGGAATAGTCCACCAGGCAAGAGCATCAAAAACTGCCAGACACCTGGAGGCAGGAGGATCAGGAATTCAAGATCTCAAGGGTGTGGTGTGGTATGGTGTGATGTGGTGTGGTATGTGGTTTGTGGTGTGGTATGTGGTTTGTGGTGTGTGTGGTATGGTTTGTTGGTTGTGGTGTGTATGTGGTGTGTTATGTGCATATGGGTTGTGGTGTATGGGTTGTGTGGTGTGTATGGTGTACTGTTTCTGTGTGTGTTGTATTGTGTCATTTGGGGTGTGTCATATGATGTGTGGGTTACAGTATGTGTGTGGTGTGGTGCTGTGTGTATGTGGTTTGATGTGTATATTGCAGAGCATGGGTTGTGTTATATGTGTATGTGTTGTATGGTGTATGGGTTGCAGGGTGTGTGCGTGTGATGTGGTGTTTGTGTGTGATATGGTTGTGTGTGTGGTATCATGCTTCTGTGTGTGTGGGGTCATGTGAGGGTTGCACTATGTGAGTGGTTTGGTGTTTCTCTGTGTATGATGTGGTGTGTGGGTTGTGGTATGTGTGGGGGTATGATATGTGGGTTTTATATGGTATGTGTGGGTTGTGCATTTGGGCATGTGTGGTATGGTGTGTAGGTTGCAGTCTGTGTGTAGTATGGTGTGTGAATCACAGTGTGTATGTGTGTGTGTGTGTGTGTGTGTGTGTGATGTGGACTGTGCTGTAAGTGTGGTATGTGTGGGTTCTAGTGTGTGTGTCGTGTGGTGTGTGGGTTGTGGTGTTTGGGGGGTAAGGTGTGCTGGTTCCACTGGTGGGGTGGGGTGTGAGGGTTGGGATGTATATTCGGTATGATGTGTTGTGTGTGTGTTGTGGTGTCCAGTGGGTGTGTGGTGTGGTATGGTGTGAGGGTTGTGGTATGTGTTTGTTGTGGTGTGTGTAGTGTGTAGGTTGGGGTGAGTGTGTGGTGTGGCATGTGGGTTTCAGTGTCTGTGGTGTGGTGTTTCTCTCTGTGTGGGATGGTTTAGGTGTGTGGTGTTTGTGTTGTCATGTGGTGATTGCACTGTGTGTGTGTGTGTGGTTTGGTGTTTCTGTGTGTGGTGTGGGTTGTGTTATGCCAATGACTGGCTTTGGCATCCATGTGGTAGGTAAACCAAGGCAGGCAGCTTTTGGGGGTCAGCGTTTAGAGCCGCCGCTGGGAATGGATTCAGATAGCAGAGCTTTTTGAGGGAACAAAGCTTAATTTACTGGGGCTGGCACTCTCTGTGGCCAGTGGAAAAACTATAAACAGTTTTATTTCATTGGGGCCAGTAAGAAAGACACACACACACACACACACACACACACACACAGAGAGAGAGAGAGAGAGAGAGAGAGAGAGAGAGGACAGAGGGAGACAGAAAGACAGAGAGAGACAGAGAGAGGGAGGGAGGGAGGGAGAGAGAGAGAGAGAGAGAGAGAGAGAGAGAGAGAGAGAGAGATATGGGAGGAACAATGTTCCAGGCACACCATACCATATTTTATTCTTCTTTCATAGCTTATATGTCCCAGGAAAATTGTTCAAGCAGTATACAATTATAATGTGTTCACATGTTAGTTTTCTTCTAGTAAATGATTATTAAAAAAAAAAACCAGTGAGTTTTTCAATACCTTTAGAAGAATAACATTCCATAGTACAGGTAAAGAAAACAAATTACTGGGCTGGAGAGATGGCTCAGTGGTTGAGAGCACTGACTGCTCTTCCAGAGGTCCTGAGTTCAATTCCCAGCAACCACATGGTGGCTCACAACCATCTGTAATGGGATCTGATGCCCTCTTCTGGGGTGTCTGAAGACAGCTACAGTGAGTGCGGGCAGAGCGAGTGGGGATGGATGGAGAGCTGGAGAGATGATTCAGTGGTTAAGAGCACTGACTGCTCTTCCAGAGGTCCTGAGTTCAAATCCCAGCAACCACATGGTGGCTCACAACCATCTGTAATGAGATCTGATGCCCTCTTCTGGTGTGTCTGAAGACAGCTACAGTGTACTCACATAAGATGAATAAATAAATCCTAAAAAAAAGAAAAAAAGAAAACAAGTTACTTTTAAAAAAACCATGTGCATTCATAACCAAGCAAGTTGTTATAGCAACTTGATTAGCAAAGTGTAAGCAACCAAGGTGCTTTTCTTAGCCAGTTTCTCTTACTGGCAGGCAGCAATTTGTGGTTACAAAGAAAGGAGTAATTATTTTATTATTTATCTTTAAAAGTGATCTTATAAAAATATTTGAAAAAAATCACAAATCTAAACTTTTATATAAAAATCAGTCATATCTTCCTTAAATCCTTAGAATGTATATTTACTCATCAGCAATTCTTACTAAATCATATCAGGAAGCTGAGGGTAAACACAGGTATAAGAAATCAGTCCTCACCAGTCCAGCCCCAGTGAGAGTCCTGTCAGCCAGGGCTGCCATTGTTCTTGCTCCCTGACCATAAAGGGTCCCCAGCTTAACTATGAAGAGTGTGCCTTTCTCAACTTCATATTCTTCCCTAAGGTTTCCTATATCATAGTCAGTAGTTAAAACATTTCAACCTAACTTCATTAACAACTGTATTTTTTCAAATATTGTCTAGGTGTGGTAGTCATTGCTGACAATCTATGACTGAATCAGTAATCTCTACCAGCAGCAGTGCTTGAAAGAGATCAAGCACTATTGTTGTGAATGCCAGAGATATTGCTGTCAGGAATCAACATAGGAGAAGCTAATAACTAGCAGGTGATCATCCTGAGATTAGTCTGCTTTGAAATATACTACATGACAGATTTGCTCTCATAGGCAAGGCCTGTGAGAAATTCACTTTAGGAAAGATTCCCACTATTAACATGCTTTTTATGTAGGTTGCCAGTGTGTACAGTTTTTTGATGTTTGTGGTATGATATAATATATATATATATTATATATACATACATATACATATATAGTATCTATCTATCTATCTATCTATCTATCTATCTATTATATATCACTATGCATCAGCCCACCCTTTGGAACAGAACTATGAAGATGTCCTGTCTTGTAGTGATGCTAATATAGACAAGTAGATGACTTCTTAATTCTTAATGATGATCCTATAAGAATTCCTAAATTTATAGTAAAAATTAAGCTCTTTTAATAACACTTCTATTAAGCCCCTTTTGATAGTCAAAACTGCATAGCCCTCTGCAGTATTGTGTGGGTTATAATATGTCTTGTGCTGTGGTGTTTCTCTGTGTGTGGTGTGGTATGTTGTGATGGGTGGGTTGTGGTGTGTGTGTGTGGTGGGTTTGTGGTATTATGTGTGGGCTATAGTCTGTGTACTATGGTATGTGGGTTACAGTGTGTACAGTGTGTTGTGTGTGTGTGTGTGTGTGTGTGTGTGTGTGTGTGTGGTTTGGTGTTCAGGTTGTGCCATGTGTGGTATGTGTTGGTTGGGTGTATATGTGGTATTGTGTGGGTTGCAGTGTTTGTGTGGCATAGTGTATGGGAGGTATCTTCTGTGTTGCAGTGTGTATTGTATGCTGTTTAGGTTGGGATGTGTGTGTAGTATGGTGTGTGGGTTGTGGTGTGTATGTGCTGTGATGTGTGGGTTGTGGTATGTGTGGGTGTACTGTGGGGGTTGCTGTGTGTGGTGTGGTGTGTGGGTTTCAGTGTGTGTGTGGTGTGGTGTGTGACTTGCACTGTGTGTGTGGTATGGCATATGGGTTGCAGTGTGTATGTTGTGTTGTGTTGTGTTAGTGCTGGTGTATGTGGTGTGGTATAAGAGTTGTGGAGTGTGTGTGGTGTGTGTGGCTTGTGGTATGCTTGTGGTTTGATGTGTGGGTTATGGTTTTATCTGTGGTGTTTGTATGTGTTCTGTGGATTGTTCTGTGTTTGTGGTGTGGTTTTCTGTGTGGATCTGGTGTATGGGTTTTGGTGTAGGTGTACTATGCTCTTTCTATGTGTGTGTGGAATGTGTGTTGTGTTGTGTGATGTTACAGTGTGTGTGGTATGGTGTTTCTCTGTGTTGCAGTGTAGTGTTTTCATGTGTGTTGTTGTGTGTGGGTTGCAGTGTGTGAGGTATGGTGTTTCTGTGTGTGTTACAGTGTGATGTTTCTATGTGTGTTGTTGTATGGGGGTTGTTGTGTGTGGGGTATGGTGTTTCTGTGTGTGTGGTGTCATGGGAGGCTTGTGGTATGTGTGGTGTGGTTTGTGTGTTGGTGTATATTGTATGGTGTGTACATTGCAGCATGTTTGTGATGTGATGCTTGAATTGTGGGGTGTGCACTGTGGTGTGGTATAGTGTGTGGTTTGTGATGTGTGGTGTGGTGTGTGGGTTTTGGTGTGCTCATAGTGTGATGTGTGGTTTGAGGTGTGTGTGCGGCATAGTGTATAGGTTGTGGTGTGGTGTTTCTGTTTATGTGGTGTGCTGCGTGGCTGTGTGTGGAGTGTTATTTCTATGTGTGTATTGTGGTGTGTGGGTTGTGGAGTGTGTTTTGTGTTGTTTGTGTGTGTGGTGTGGTATGGTGTGGTGTGTGCATGGTATGGTATGTGGGTTGCAGTGTCTCTGTGGTGTGGAAGTTGTGGTGTATGTGGGTTGTGGCATATCTGTGTGTGGATTGTGGTGTGTGTGTGTGTGTGTGTGTGTGTGTGTTATATGTATTGTGGTGTGGTGTTGTGTGTGGGCTGTATGTGTGGTATGGTTTTTCTATGTGGTGTGTGCTATGTGGGTCATGGTATGAGTGTATGTGTGTGTTGTGGTGTGTGCATTGTGGTGTGTATGTTGTGTGGTATATGTATCGTGGCGTGGTGTGGTGTGTGGGTTTGGTGTGTGTGTGGTGTGGTTTGTGGTGTGTGTGTGTGTGTGTGTGTGTGTGTGTTGGTGCTTGAGATCTGAACTTGGAACCCAGTGAAGGTAAGCAAATACTTTGCCCCTGAGATACATTGCCACATCACTCATCTACAGAATACAGCTTTTATGACTTATCTGTAAGGATGTTTACTAATAGTGCAGCCTTTGGGAACTATCCATATTGAAAGGTTAAACAGAGAGTGCTGCCTTTTACCTTTATATGTGGCACGCTGCTCTCGGTGCTATTATTGTGTGCATTAGGTAAACTGAAGAAGGAGCAAGCAACCTTCAGTTGCTTGGTTCCCCAACTGGCCTTGCCTGAAAACCTAGAATTCTTATTCTTTCCCCTGACCCAGGCTTGTTTGTGATCCCAGTCTGTGGTTTCAGAAAGAGCCTCAAGGGCTGGCTGGGCTGCTCTGCATTCCCAGGACACTTAGGAGCACAGCCAATGACATCATCCCAATATTCTTTTTCTTTAGCCTTTTTTACCCAAACAACTCAAATATAACCTGTAATTTCCTATAGCTTCCTATAGTCATCTTTGAGTGTAAGGAGCTTCAAATTGGTCGCCTCTGCCTAAGGAAATGGAAAACTATTTCAAATCACCACAGGTAAAGATAACACACAAACTGAGATCCATTCACCACTAACAAAACTGCCAGGACAAAACAAACTCTTCCCAATACTATCAGAGACAAGAAAGAAAAATCTATTAATTCTGTTCAAGGAAAATACACACTAATGCATTTGTCAGACTCCAACATAGGAATGTGTGCACTTTCTCAAAGGCATGTAGTTTTGTTTCTCAGGGTTTCATGTACCCAAGGCTGGCCTTTAACTCTTCCTTTGTCTATGTCCAAAGATCAGGGAATGTGTAACATCATACTCAGCCCAAAGCACATATTTAAAATTAAGATTTTTATCTAGGAGTTTCATCTTCCTTAAAAGTGGGAAATTGCTCAAAATTGTTCTTTCAATTTGTCTTTTAAAATATGTCCCTCCTCCTCCTCCCCCTCCTCCTCCCCCTCCTTCTTCCCCCTCCTCCTCCTCCTCCTCCTCTTCTTCTTTTTCTTCTTCTTCTTCTTCTTCTTCTTCTTCTTCTTCTTCTTCTTCTTCTTCTTCTTCTTCGTGTGTGTGTGTGTGTGTGTGTGTGTGTGTGTGTGTGTAGGCATCGTTCTGATACTAGGTCCTGTTCCCCAATTGGTTCTTGATCTGTCAGTAAAGAAGCAATGGGCCAATTGCTCGACAGAAGGAATAGGCGGGATTTCCGGGTCTCTGGAGGAAAAGAGACGCAAGGAGAAGAGACAGGCCGCCATACTCTGGAGAGAGAAGAGCCAAACAGCCATGTGAGATATCGGGAGGAACAGCGGCCTGTGGCCGCTCCTACAGGCGGGTGGTCAGGAATGTTTAGCAGGGACTACAGGAGGGCGGTCAGGGATGTTTAGTTACTAGGTGTAACTAAGCAACTAAAGTTTAGGGCAAATGGAGAGGTGCGGAGATAAGACTATTGATAAGGGCATGGTTTTCCAGGTGGGAGATAGTAACATCCAATTGTGTCAGAGGGCAAGTTGAAAATGAGCAACCTGTATGTGTGTGTGTGTGTGTGTGTGTGTGTGTGTGTGTACATGTGTGTTTTATCCGTGGATTCAGGATTTAAGGGAAGCTGGGTGGGGGATGGTAGCATGGCCCATTCCTGGAGTTAAGGCGGGGTAGCTAAGCTATATGCAACATGTATGTGCGGCTCATGTGTGTGTAAATGCACACGTGCACTCATGCCCACTTGCTTTAGCACACATATGTCTGGTGCACACACAGAAGGTGAAGGCACCTTTCAGGAACTATTTTTTCCCTTCTACCATGAGTTCCAGGGATTAAACTTAGGACCTCAGGCTTGTATAATAAGTACTTTCCCAACTTAAGTATTACTGGCTCCAGGATATGTGATACACTCTTGTAGCCTCCAAGGGCACCCACGTATGCTCCTTCAGCTGTGACGAGGTGAACCTGATATAGCAGTGAGAGGATGTGTGCCCTCAGTGTGTAGACTCTTTATGCCCTTGGGGATAAGCTCCTCTTGCTGCCAGTCTTATCTCTGGGTCCCTCCTGCTAAGGTCACCATCTCCATGGTTCTTGTTGTCATTGGTGAGCCATTATGACCCTCTCACTTCTTCCTGTTGTCTTTCTCCCTGCTTCTGTGGCCATTCTAGCTCCCCACACAGGCCTTCAAGATCACCTCCTGCGTTCCCAGTAGGACAAGAGGAGACACACAGAATCATCCAGTATGTATGCTCGTGGCACTGGGGGAACATGGTGAAGGGCTGCAGCCTGGGTGGGTGAAAATGATCATTAATGAAAAAGCCATTTTTGTTTCTCTCTCTCTCTCTCTCTCTCTCTCTCTCTCTCTCTCTCTCTCCCTCCCTCTCTCCCCTCCTCCCTCCCTCTCTCCCTTCCTCCCTCTCTCCCTTTCTCCCTCTTCCTCCCTCACCCCTCCCTCTTCCTCTCCTCTCTCTCTCTCTCTCTCTCTCTCTCTCTCTCTCTCTCTCTCTCTCTCTCTCTGTGTGTGTGTGAACAGAACATAGATCTCCATGTTTTGGGTCAGCTGACTGATCTAGTCTTGGTGAGATATCTTTCCAGGAAAAGAGTTGGGGCTGAACTGTACAGATTGATCTCTGAGCACCCCAAGTCCTGCACACCCACATGCCCATGATCTGTGTCCTTGCAAGCACATCATGCTCATTACATCCCCCAAACTGCTGTCTGTGGCACCCCAAAGGCTCAGCCCACAGAAACATCCTGTGAGCAAAACCCAGCCTAGGCCTGGGTACATTGTAACCTGAATTAAGCTAGAGGAGATCCCTTCCAGGTTGAGGATCACAGATCTCATTCTGTTCCCGGGGAAACCAGGGGCCAAAGTTCAGAATCTGCAGAAGCATAACTTCATCATTGATCATATTCAGGGTATGGAAGCTCAAGGTTCCAGCCGCCATATCACTGGTTTACTCTCCCTGGGAGTCAAGGAAGACTCGGAAGAACAGCATGGTCAGTACCTGTGTTGAATTGGTATTTTTGTGGTGTCTGGGAAGCAAATGTGCCCTAGCAGAAGTGCCCGTTGTCAGCTCAGTCTGTAGCTTTTCATGTGGACTGAGCTCCAGTGTCCTGATCTTTCCCTTTCTGTTTCCTGTTTTCCAGATGTGAAAGCAGAGGCTTTCCTTCAGGCTGGAGAGGCAGGAGAGGAGAAAGGTGCACAGGGCCAGCCTGGAATGGGAGCAGTGGGAACAGAAGGTGAAGGAGAAGAATTAAATGGAGAAGGCCATTTTGGTCCAGGTGCTCCAGGTCCTGCTGGTGATGGGGACAAGGATGGTGGCGCCAAGGCTAGTGGCAAGGAGCAGGAGCAAAATGAGCCAGTTTCCAAGGGCACTGAGAACCAGAAGAGTGTAAAGCCTGAGGAAAAGCAGATGGCCCTCCACCGCCCTATGTTCACCCAGGGGCGACTGGAGGAATTGTCGACCATTTTGCAACGTGGTGATTCCTATGACATCCCAACAAGGTAAGCAGATTGTCCTGCTTCGTGCCCAGTTTTCAGGGGATACATGCTAGTTCTAGGTGGCTTTTGGCTTTCTCCCAGGACCCCTCTTGAAACAAAGGGCACCCTAGAACTCTAGACTGCCTAGCCCCTTCCCCTGTGCGTGGGTTCTAAGGCACAATGAAAGCTACGGCAAGTGTGAATAAAGCTATTTTCTTGCTCTATTTCTTGCTAAATGAGTCTGGTTGGAAGCAGAGCGATGCAAGGTCTGCTTGAGCAAGGTGGGAAGCCTGGGGTCTGACCGGTGAAGCGAGGGTGGGGTTCTGCCTTTGTTTGAAGTCTGACTACACCTCTACATCTCTTGATTTGCTTTGCGTATTTTGAATTCCACCCATTCTGCCACAAACTGAACACGTGCACCTTTTCCTTTTAGGGAGGATCTTGATAGATGGATGGATGCCTGTGTGTCCAGAGTGCAGGTAGGTAATCTGAGAAAAAACGATTTCATAGGACAGCCTTTCTAAACCTTGTCTGAGGTCTTGGACACCTTCATCCTAGATTATGTTGAAGTTGGTGTGCTGCTACAGCTACTGGGCTGCTGCGGCTGCTGTTACTGCTGCTGCTGCTACCTCTTGATTTCATGGGGGGTGGGGGCAAATCTTTAAAGTCTGTAGATACAATATGGAGTCAGAAAGCTCCAGCAGAGGAGAACATGACTTGCTAAAGGGATAAAGAATATTATGGAACTCATTTAATCTTCATATACATCCATATATAACATGTATATATCTCTTAGTAAAATATAAACGCATGGGTTAAAATTAGATACACATTTATACCTCATACGAATGTAGGCTTGCATGAAGTATGCACATAGGCATACTTCTTAAAAAATGTTCAAATCCTATAACAGCTGCCCTTCACGCGATGTTAAGTATGGTGTAGCAATCATTCGAATTTATAAATCTATGAGCTGTATGGTATCATTTTTAGTAGCAAATTTAAGCATCAATTCTAGGATGAAGGAAGGAATTTGTAAATAAATCTTCAGCCATTGTAGTGTATAATTCACAGGCTGACCCCAATACTAGTGTTACCAGCATGTGCTTAAACAGACTGCTGAGAACAGGGTCAGCGGTGCCAAGGCCTGCTACGGGCATTGTAAGTGCTTGATAAAGCAATAGAGTAAACGGCAGGCTTGAATTCAAGTTGCCTGATACATTTTGCTGTGTCTTCCCGACACATAAGGAGTCCATATACGATGGTGCATGTCTGTAATGCCAGCACCCTGGAGGTGAAGATAGGAAGATCAAGGCCAGCCTGGGCTACATGAGACCCTGTGTCAAAAGCAGGCAGACACCCACAGCCGCAAACCTACACCTTCACGCTTTTGAAGCTACCTCACTTGTTAGTGAATAGCTTCCTGACAACAGATGCTTTGCTTCCCACACCTGGTAGTGTCGTGGTAGTGTCATGAAGAACTGTCTTGTTGATGCTGGGGACTAGGTCCCTGATGCTGGGCACTGGGGTCACAGTGTGGGCTCGATTCTCACCTGGAGTAGTGGGAAGTGCTTCCTTTTCCCATTGCCTCAAGCAGTGGTAGGTGAATCTGTAGCTCGCTGGATTCCGAAGTGATCACGTGGGTGCATGCAGTACGGAAGTTGTTCTGGGAAAAGGAAAAGAGAAAGGTGCACAGGGAAAGTCAGGAGAATGCCACTGACTTTAATTCTTAGGGTCGTCCCCCACCCCATCCCCTGTGCCTTCACAGGGCTCTAAACATTTGGGGGATTGTGTTTCTAGAACAATGGCTGAGCACAGCAGGCCTCTGAGGCTACAAAGCTCTGGTGTCCCAGGTCCTGCTGCTCAGGGCCCTCAGGGCACAGGGCGCGGCTCTCCCACTTTCCCAGGCATTTCAACGCAGCCCTGGGCAGGAGAGGCTCAATGCGGCACAGCTGCTTTGCCTTGCATCAGTTTACCTAGTGTGTTCTCAATGACCTTCTGAGGGTAGAGTGACCCACCGGCCACGACAAAGGGGGAAAGATGGCCTTTTGAATGCATTCTCAGATGTTTTAACATGGGTGTCTCCCAAAAGCTTGCCACAGACCCCTCTTGCTCTGGTTTCTAAGCATGAGCAGAAGCATATCCTGAAAGTGTTCTGGGAGTGAACGTGGGCCTCATTTCCCTCCCGGGGAACTGTTTGTAAACTCTGACTACTTCTGTCCTGGAACTCCCCACCATGAGCAGCACTGAATTTGCAGACTATCTACTTAAGAGGGAGAAGCATGCCCACTAGTGACATAGGAAAGAGAGGGAGGGGTAGGTTCCATTCGTGACCGGGGGCGGGGGGGGGGGGCGGGGCGGTAAGAGCCCTTTGCCTCACGCTCTACAGGTTTTGACCTTGGAAAACTGACAGTAAAACAGAAGCTTCCTTAAGCAGGAGTGTGAGATGATAGAGCAGAATAACAGGTCTTGGTCTTAGGTTTTGTTTTGTAGTAGAAGTTCACAGGTATTTATAGACCCGTCTTTCTTTGGAATACCACTCCACAGCAAAGACTGGATCAACCCAGTATCTAGATTTCCATCTTGCCTAGGGTAGAAGCATTAGACAAATGATAGCCTGGGTCTGAAACAATGTGGGTTCTCACTGGGGGCCGGGGGGGGGGGCGGGATTGCTGAAGGAAGGGTGTGGTGTTATTGTGTAGTTCTAGAGCTGGAAGCCAGAACTTCACACATGTGAAGCAATTACTATTCCCCCAGTCCCTCACTGAATTAGAACAATACAAAACGCAGGGCTTCTTTGTGTGTGAGCTAAGATCTCACTGGCTGGGCTGAGCATGTAACTTGGAGATGAAGCCTTTACCCAGTACACGTGAAGCCCTAGGTTTGATCCCTAGGAGAAAAAAAAATACCCACAAAGCATCAATGGTTATGCTCAAAGGTATATGTTCTTGTTTTTGTTTGTTTATTTTGGTGGAGTCCTGTTTAGTGTATTGACTACGCCCCTTATTCTTCTGAATATAGAATTGGTTTAAGATCAGGAGGGTCGCATACAGAAGAAATAGGAGGAGGACAACACCGATCCCTGAACATGTTAGAGCAACAGCCGAGTGTCCTGCTTGTCGAGGGGCAAGATGGGGAGAAAAATGCCCTTTTGCGGCACAGAGATTTTGATCATCTATGCCGGCCATGACAACTCTGTCTTTTCAACAATTCTGTCAGCAATAAAGAGATGGATTCTCAGTATGTTTGTTCTGTTACCTCTGTGATTACTAAAATATTGATACAAATATTGTAGTGATTCTAGTATTATGAAAATGCCCTTTAAACATGGCGTAAGTGAAGACCCACAGCTACAGCAATGGGTTACACTGACACATTCTCCTTCGTCACTCTCTGTCATTGTGCTGCCTTCAACACACCCTGCTATTGTATGTCAAGGAAGGCCAGGGTAAGTTCGTGCTGAGAATCAGTGTGTTCCCAGACAGGGCTGAATTCTGCTACTATTTGCAAGTCCACTCTGATGCTGTAACTGACTGGGAGGTGGGTGGGTTCTCCAAGGAGGGGCTCGGCACTCTAGGAGGTGGATGCTTGCAAGATGGTTCAGATGAGCCATGATGTAGGGTGAGGGCCCTAGGAAAAAGTAAGTGGGGACCACCTAAGGCCCGTTCTGCTCCAAACCAGGTCCTTAATGAAGCAAGAATCACAGATCCACCTCTGCCTTTGTCCTGGGCACTTGACCAGGACTAAAGTGATACAACTCTGTCAAGAGTGCAGTGCCTGTGGCCTCCTGGACTAATATCCCAGAGTGCCCTTTCCCCCTTATTTATTTATTTATTTATTTATTTATTTATTTATTCATTCATTCATTCATTCATTCATTCATTCTTTTATTCATTCACTTTACATCTGTCCCCTTCCTCCTGGTCCCCCCCTTTCCCTCTCTTTCTCCTCTGAGAGGGTGGAGGCCACCCCTAGGTATCCCCTACGTTGGCACATCAAGTCTCTGCAGGGCCTGCCCTTTTGCCACTTGTTGGACAAAAGAGAAAAGACAGTCAAGGGTCCCGCTCACTGCATGGCGGATTAAAGGGGCACAACAATGTCGAGAGTGTCTGGCGCGCTCTTGTAGGCTAAAGGGGAACAGCAAAGTCAAGAATGCCTGCCTGTCACCATCTCATGGACAAATAAGGGCTATAACAGACAAGAGGCCCATCACCCCTCTGTGGGCTAAATGGAGACTACAATGCCGAGAGTGCCCGTGGCCTCGGTGGACTCTCCTAGCTAGAGCCATGATTGCGCTATGATGGAAACACCATGACCCAAAGCAACTTGGTGGCAAAGCGGTTTATTACAAGTACACTTTTGCCAGGCAGTGGTGGCGCACACCTTTAATCCCAGATTTCTGAGTTCAAGGCCAGCCTGGTCTACAGAGGGAGTTCCAGGATAGCCAGGGCTACACAGAGAAACCCTGTCTCAGAGGGGGGCGGGGAGAACAACAACAACAACCAAAACCAAGTACACTCTCACATAATATCAGGGAAGGAAGCCAGGGCAGGAACTCATGAAGGACGAACCTGGAGGCAGGAGTTGATGCACAGTCCACAGAGGGATGCTGCTTACTGGCTTGCTCCTCAGAACTTGCTTAGCCCGCGTTCTTTTTTTTTTTTTAAATTATTCTTTAATTTTTTTTAAACAATCCAGTCCTCTTACCAGTCCACCCATTGACTGTTCCTCATCCCATACCTCCTGCTCAGGCTCCAAGGGGCGAGGGGCAAGATCAGGTGTGGGAGGAGACTGGGATGATTTACATAGGGTCAGGAAATTGAACAGAGGTGTGTAACAATGGGGAATGAGGAACTGGGGGTGGCCACCAGAAAGCCAGGAAAGCAAGAGGCTCCCAGGACCCAATGGGGATGACATTAACTAACAAAGGTGAGAGAGAACCTGTAGAGAGCTTATCCAGAGTTTAGGAAAGGCCCCCAGTTGAGGGCTGAGCCCACCCACCCTTCACAAAAATTTTAACCCAGAATTGCTCCTGTCTAAAGGAAATACAGAGACAAAGCGTGGAGCAGAAACTGAAGGAAAGACCATCCAGAGACTGCCCCACCTGGGGATCCATCCCATATACAGTCACCAAACCCAGACACTATTGTGGATGCCAAGAAGTGCTTGCTGACAGGAGCCTGATATAGCTGTCTCCTGAGAGGCTCTGCCAGAGCCTGACCAATACAGAGGAGGATGCTTGCAGCTAACCATTGGACTGAGCACAGGGTTCCCAATGGAGGAACTAGAGAAAGGACTGAAGGAGCTGAAGGAGCTTGCAGCCCCATAGGGGGAACAATAATATGAACCAACCAGTACCTCCAGAGTTCCCAGGAACTAAACCACCAACCAAAGAGTACACGTGGAGGGACCCATGACTCCAGCTGCAGATGTAGCAGAGTATGGCCTTGTTGGACATCAAAGGGAAAAGAGGCCCTTGGTCCTGAGAAGGCTCAATGCCCCAGGGTAGGGGAATGCCAGGACAGGGAGGCAGGAGTGGGTGGGAGGGAGGGGGAGCACCATCACAGAAGCAGGGGGAGGGGATAGGGGGTTAGTGGAGGGGAGATGGGAAGGGGGACAACATTTGAAATGTAAATAAATAACCAATTAAAAATAAACAGGAAAAAAAAAGAAAGAAAAAAAGAAACCCAGGACCACCAGCCCAGAGTGATACCACCTGCAATGGGCCAAACTAAATGGTAATGACAGTGCTGTTTTTCACCCCAGCCATTTCTGAGGTCTGAAACCCCATACTCACCACCCCCACCCCCCCACCCCCCCGTTTTTTTTTTTTTTTTTTTTTTTTTTTTTTTTTTTTAGTACAGTGCTAGCTCCTGTGTTTCAAAATTGACATAATGGAAGAACTTGATTTTTTTTTGATGTTTGGATTTCAGGTCACTGATCCTTTTCCTCTTTCTGTTACTGAAGCGACAGATGGCAGTCACTTAGGTGAGAGCGAGAGGCAAGCCTATGAGCGTCTTGCTGGGAAGACGTAGTCAGGGGGAAATTGAGGCTGTGCTTCCATAGATAGCATTTTGCCCGAGACAGCTCTCAGTATGTAGCCCAGGCTGTCGTGGAACTTGCTATGTTGACCAGCCTGGCTCTGAACTCACAGACATCCACCTGCTTTTTTTCCCCCCAAGTGCTGGGGTTTCATTCTGGGCTCCCACAGATATTCTTATGTACATCATTACAAAGTCAGAAGGGTGACAGTGAAGGAGGACAGAGATAGTGACAAGCCTTTAGGTCAACTGAAAAATGATGAAAATGAATTTACTAATAAACAGACTCAGAAAATATTAAATTAGGTGAAAGTAAAAAAGGGAGTTGCGGGGTCTCTTAACACCTCTTTAAGGCAGGTAGTTTAAACATGCTAGGAGCCTACAGAGAGAGATTAGACTTCTGACTTGATAACAAATTAAGTTTGCTGAAGTTTTGCTTTTACAAACTTGATACCTATTCATTAGAGCCCCTTCTTATCAGAAAAACCAAGTGTTTGTCAGACTGCTTTGGAGAAATGACTTTGTTCCTGCTCAGAGAGCAAGATAACAGGAATTGTGCTTGTTTGTCTCCGTGAATTGGCCAAATTGCTCGGAGACTATGAATTGGAGAGGATTAAAAACCGCAGTTTCTCCCTGCGGCTGTAAACTAGCACAATTGCTCCGTGGAAGCCCCGACTCGACTTCCCCATGTTCAGTGAGTTGTACAGGTGCTGTCTTCAGCAATGGCGCCTTGCCATCAGTTTGGGGGAGAGCAACCCATAGTCTTGGAAACAGTCTGAGTTGTTTCAATACTCCCAGGGGACCCCTTTGAATGAGATGTAACCCAGTCCCAGTCCCGGATGCTTCATTTGGTGACAAGAGATGTCTCCTGCACTATTTGGTGATTTCGGTTGCTCTCCTTCAAACCTATACATATTTTAGGAAGCTTCTACTAGATTAGGTTTCCACACTACTGCTCAAATGGGCCTTACTTTTGTGTCTCTTTCCTTATTCTCTCTCTCCCTGCCAACTTGACCCTCCTATTCCAGTGCTCCCATCCATTAGTAGTCTATTTCCCTTTCCTATGAAGATGGGTCCTCCCTTGTTCCTTACGCTATACCTACCCTCTGTGATTCTACAGATTGTAGCATGCTTATCTCTGACTTACCAGTTATTAGCCACATATAAGTGAATACATATCAGATTTGTCTTTCTGGGTCTGGATTACCTCATTCCAAATGATTTTTTTCTCTAGCTCCATCCATTTGTATGTAAATTTCATGGTTTCATTCTTTTTTTAATAGCCAATTTAACTTAAGGCCCACTTCACCAGATGGAACCCATACCTGACACTGCAAGGGGGATCAAGAACCTGAGCCTAGATAGCACAGGGACCTAGGGGGAAACCAAATGTTACTGTTCTACTAAAAGGATATAGCAATGAAATTAGTGCGGATATCATTGTTCTGTCGTCATAGATCAGTGTCCTTCTCAGTCACCATCATTCAACAAATATCCTGTAGCAGATGACAATACAGAGACACGCAGCTGAACATTAGGCCAAGAGTGATTGAACTTGAAACACACAGCCCTAAATGTCATGTCTCCATCAAAATCCCTCCCTTCAGGGTTCAGGGAACCCTGCAAAAGAAGAAGCAGAAAGAGTAGAAGAGCCAGAGAGTATGGAGGGCAGCAGGAGAACAAGGCCCTCTAAATCAACAGGATCAAAGCTCATATGAACTCACAGAGACTGAGGCAGCATGCACACGGCCTGCACCGATGTACACCGGATGGTGTCCTCCAGCTGAAAGAAGAAATGGACACGTGCTCCTATCCCTAAGCCAGAAGCTATCTCCAATTGATAACCACTGGCAAATGAAAATTTCGTTTTCTCCAGGGGA
The DNA here is from genome assembly GCA_964023405.1 of Apodemus agrarius. Lineage (NCBI taxonomy): Eukaryota > Metazoa > Chordata > Mammalia > Rodentia > Muridae > Apodemus > Apodemus agrarius. The sequence goes on from OZ030010.1 coordinate 114,240,662, forward strand.
GTCTCATTGGGGGAACAAACTACTCTTGAAGGCAGGCTGCATGCCCAGCAGGAAGGACCTCAAGGACATCTTTGAAGGGTCCTTGTCTCGTAATGTCAGGGCTCCTTCTTCTTCTTCTTCTTCTTCTTCTTCTTCTTCTTCTTCTTCTTCTTCTTCTTCTTCTACTCCTCCTCCTCCTCCTCCTCCTCCTCCTCCTCCTCCTCCTCCTCCTCCTCCTCTTCTTCTTCTTCTTCTTCTTCTTCATTTAATGAATGAGTGTCTCTGTGTTAATATTTATGTCTCGTCTCTTTTCTTGGGCTCTTTTCCTTCTGTTTGTCAGTTTTGTTCTATTCTGAAGCCTGTGTGTTTTCTAATGAGAGAGAGGACAGGAATGGATCCAGATGGGAGGCAAGGTGGGAGGGGAACTGGGAGGAGTATCGGGAGAGGACATCATAATCAGGGTATATTATGTGGCAAAAAAATCTATTTTCAATATGGGGTGAAAAGATATAATGGGGGGAGAGACTTGCTTAATTGCTCAGAAAATGTAAGTTGAGGTGAGATGCTAGAGCCAGCTGTAGATGAAGGTATGCACACTGTTAGAGCTCTCCTTTTATAAACCATGGACATCTTTTAAATGGGCCTGTTCCCCTCAAGCACTAACTAGGATCTTGGTCATACAGGTATCACATTTCTACTATATTCTCTGAGTACCTGGGTGAATCACTTGCTAGAATGAGTTATGTTCCCATAAGACCTAGATGCAGGTATGCTAGAAAGCTGAACAACACAGAAGTGTTCTACATGTGATGGAAAATTGTTTAAATTATTATTTATTTCTATGTGCATTGGTGTTTTGCCTGCACACGGGTCTGTGTGAGGATGTCAGTCCCCCGGAACTGGAGTTTCATTCAGCTGCGAGCTGCCATGTGGGTGCTGGGAATTGAACGTAGGTCCTTGGGAAGAGCTGCTTGTGCTCTTAACCACTGAGCCATCACTCCAGTCGCTGAAAAATTTCTAACAGAATTCTAACAGATGAAAAAGAGAAATAAATAGGAGATCCAAGGAACTGTTACACTTGAGAAAACAATCATTGTTATTGTGAAGTATCCATTTTTCTTTGCGATTCTTAATTCTCCCTCCCTAGCCTGTTCTTTTGTCTTTTGAGGTGATTTTCTTAAGACATCCTCAAGCTACCTAGAAGCGAAGAAAATAAGCCACAATATGTGTCAGAAAAGTTTTTAAGTCAGTGTGACCCTTAACCCTCGGCTGTCAGTCTGAGAGAGCCTGGGTTACTCAGTGGCCAGGAGTGGCTCAGAGCTGGGCAGAGGGTCAAGAACGAAATCAGGGAACTCATACACAGGGGTGGAGTCAGAGGACAGAGCATGTACTGGGTCAAGACGTGCAATATGGATGCCATGGGCAAGCGGTGGCTGTCTGGAAATGCCAGCTTTGGAAGGGCTTCTGTGACATTCTGCTACCCAAGAGGAGTTGCCGGCTTTTCAGAAACAAGTTATCCATTGACATCCCTTATCACCTCTGACTCTGGTACCCAGACGTCTATCTAATGTCCAGCAAACTCTCTATCAGATGTCTTAAGTAGCTGCTATCATTTAATGATTGGAAGGGTTTAAACAGTACGATGTCTCTCTCCAGCCAGCCTTGAGAAATGGGAACGTCATTCAAATGTGCTCTTGTGTTCCCCCAGGGAACACCGAGCTTGCAGGAGGCCTTGTCTTTCCCACATCAGAGCTCTCTTCCCCTTGTTTCCTCCATGTCTCACTTGTCTACTTACCTCAGATGGCAAGTGGTTTGAATCATGGTTCCTCCATTCTAGAAGGTGCTGTGCCTATAAACAAGGAGAGAGCCTCACATGAGCATGCAGTACTCAACAATTATTCACGGCCAATCGAATTTGACCAGCACCCTACCTAAATTGCCAACACCTTACATTTACCCTCGGAATATTTTTAGGTGAATAGACAACTCACAGTATTTGGTCATTAAGCATTTAGCATCTCTGAAATGTAGATCCTTTCCATATTAGTATCATCATCTGATTTCCTTATCGATAAACAGTAAGTGACAAGGGCTAACTTGGGCGAGTAAGGTGGGGAACAGACAAATGCATCTGCCATTTGATCTCTACACAATACTGTGTGCACTTTGATCTATTGTTTTGACAGGTTTTCAATGTTCTTGCTTAGGCTGCATGCGCAATGCATCACTTGTGGACAGTAAAGTTGGTGACAGCAGTGATCAGTGTGTCTTATGATCAACAAAAGGGATCCTCCAAAAGCATTCCTCTCAGGAGAGGCTGGTCGTGTGCGTCATTTCATCCATTCTGGCCTGGATCAAGTTGTGCTTCCTGGATTTCAATGGGCTGCACCAGGAAGCAAAAGAAGACAACAGAATCTTGACAGCCCAGAGGGCATTGATCCTCAACTCCGCCCTCAACCCCTTTCCTGCGCATGCACACAGGATTCTCTGATTGTGTTTGACTTTCCTTCGGAGTCAGAAACAGGGTCCCAAGAAGCAGCGGGGGTGGGGGGGGAGGGGAAGAGATGACTGAGCTGCTTTTGTAACTCTCAGTTCCGCTCTATAAATGTGACGAAGCCTCACTGCAAGGCCCAGGAGGAAGAAGGATGGAGACGCGGGTCTCTCAGGGACAACTGAAGTAGTGACACCCAGTTCTGGTGTTGTTGACCAGCTAATGAGTTTGTTTCATGCACATTGTCTTACCTCCCACTCACATTAAGTCCCTGCCTGTGACCATCACGTCATGTCACGGTTCTCTTCATATGTGCTGAGACTCAGTCTGATCTGTTAATGAATAATTGAAAGGTTGGGCTGTACCCTGAATGAAATGACTTCTTAGTACATCATCAAATCAACACTATAGAAGGCGAAATAGTTTTGATTATAATTTGCAGGATGAAGTTTTTTCTTTCACATCCCAAATTTCTTTTGCATTTCTTTCGTGTGTGTGTGTGTGTGTGTGTGTGTGTGTGTGTGTGTGTGTTGCTGTTTGGTTTTTCAAGACAGGGTTTCTCAGTGTAACAGCCCTGGTTGTCCTGGAACTCGTTCTGTAGAGCAGGCTGGCCTCGAACTCACAAAGATCTGCCTGCCTCTGCCTCATAAATGTTGGGATTAAAGGCGTGCACCACCATCACCAAGACTTTCTTTTTTTTTTCTTTTGTTTTCTTTTTTGTTTCTTTGAGACTGTGTTTCTCTGTGTAGCCCTGGATGTCCTGGAACTCACTCTGTAGACCTGGCTGGCCTCGAACTCAGAAATCCGCCTGCCTCTGCCTCCCAAGTGCTGGGATTAAAGGTGTGTGCCACCACCACCCGGCTCACCCAGACTTTCTTAACCCCCTATATTTTCTACATTAAAACTCATCTACACATGCTCTTCGTACAGTTTTAAAAATAATAAAATCCTCCGGGCGGTGGTGGTGCACGCCTTTAATCCCAGCACTTGGGAGGCAGCGGCAGGCAGATTTCTGAGTTCGAGGCCAGCCTGGTCTACAGAGTGAGTTCCAGGACATCCTGGGCTACACAGAAACACTGTCTCGAAAAACAAACAAACAAACAAACAAACAAAAAACAAAAACAAAAAAAAAGAAAAAAAATCCAGTGTATCAAATAGCCATATCCAAATGGAGTAGTTGCTAACCTGGCTGTGTTGGATCTGGATGCTGTTGACACAGAAGGAGAAGGGCCATGAAACTTGGATAATTATCCTCTGTCACTTGGGATAAGTTAGGAATACTGAAGTACCAGGACTCACGCTACTCTTGCTGGCTCTGCCTCTTCTGTGTACTATAGAGAGCCTTTGTTTTGCTGTGTCTTCTCTTAGGTTGTTGGATGACTTCAGGCCTGTTTACCTCTTTTTTTCACTTTCCCTGCCTGAAACACAAGGGTATTTATTGCTGGGCCTGGGCAGGAACTCTGCTGGACAGAACAGTGGACAGTGTCTCCTGCTGTTTCTCAGATGCTGGAATCAGAGGTTTACCCCAAGTGAGCATATGGGACATTAAAGGTGTTGTCTCTGTGGGCAAGTGACCTTGTCCAATTCCATAGAGAATGGTGGTCTACAGTACTGCTGCCAGATCTGCTCCACTATGCAAATCTGTGGAAGAGCTGTGACTGGGGGGAGGGCTGCCTTTCTATCTTGCAGCAACTTGCTGTAGGCTGTCTCTGACTGTGTCCGCATCTGGGTGTGATCCCAGAATCCCCTGCTCAGAGCAGGGATGGATATCTACTTACTGGCGCCACTGGTACGGTGGATGGCTTCAGGGTCTGTCAGTTAAGAGTGCCTGTCCCTCAGGAATGTCTGCTGATAAACTCCCAGAAGACCAGATCCCATCCCCAGTGATGTGAAGCTACTTTGTTCGTGCTGCCTAAGGGAACATGTGACTGTAAGAGAGGACAAAGGCTACAGCCTGAGTCAGACTGAGGCAGCCATGTCCTTCTCAGAGTGTGGAGTGTGAGCCCCTGTAGGAGGGTCCATCTCAGGCTTCATTGTGGTCTCAGCACTCCAACATCTTTCACACCCCAACATTGCTCAACTGTTTTCTCATAAAGACCTGGGTACAAGTACTGTAGCTGAGGATTCTTTTCTTTTTGTTTCTTTCTTTTCTTTCTTTTTTAAAATCAGAGCTGAGAACTGAACCCAGGGCCTTGCTCTTGCTAGGCAAGCACTCTACCACTGAACTAAATCCCCAGCCCCAAACCTGAGCATTGTGTATTGGGAAACCACAGGCTACTGTGTCAATAGATGAGAGCAGAGGCTGATTTCAGGCCCAGGACCACTAGCAAATTCAGGGCTACCCAGCATCACCACCACAGTGAATCAAGGGGGAATGTCAGAGTGGGGCTATGCACGGTTCCCCAGTCTCTGCAGCTGCTGGGTTAAGAGTTCTTCCAGTGGGTCTGAGATTCCCAGCCCTTGGGTTATCTGCCTGGTACTCATCAGAGCTACAACAAGGAATGTAATCTGACTCCCCCACCACCAATCTTTCCAGCTTTCTGAGTCAGGTGGCCTCTGCCTAATCACTGAGGACACACCCTCATGGCAGGTCACTCAACTCCTCAGTTCCCATTAATCCTCCCCACTCTGGGACAAGGGCAGCTAGACAGAATTGCAGTCACCTTCTGAGGCTGGGAGTCAGGGAGGAAATCTCTCAGAAATCTGGGTGTATGGAGCCATCCACAATCTATGCAGGAAATCACAAAAGGGTTCCATGAGGCCTCTCAAAGGGGAGGATGCACTCATGAGTGAGGGTGTCCTCACCAACCTCTAATAGCACCCATGCCTCAGTTTACCCACCTCTTAGATGGCAATGGTAGTAGTTACATCTCTTCCCACACAGCCATTGGTACTTAGAGTACAGCGGGTATTTCTCCATCAGCCTTTCCACAGTGCCTGGAGTAACAAGGTGAGATAACAATGATTTTTGTGTCTGTTCCTGTGGGCTGTAGGACCAGCTGGCATGAGTCCTGGAAGGTTGCTATCCTATGTCACTGGCTGCCAAGCTGAACGGGGTCTGTTTGCTCCAGCCAGATAGACATAGCAAGTGGGCTTGGAAAAACAGTTGTTCCTTGGTTTAGTGCTGCAACATCACAGCCTAAGCAGCCTGCTTTCATCATCTGAGAATAAACACTTGCTCCAATCATAGTCTTGTGTCTCAGCCACGGAGGACTATGCTAGAACCAATCCTTCCCCTTTAACAGAACCACACCCTCTTTCTGCTAGACCTTCAGGGGGTAGTTTTCCACCCTCTTCCCTGGGTGGGAAAGTTTCAAAGTCATCTAGTTTGCTGAGGTCAGTATCGTGGGGGGTTGCACTTTCAGGAGCCAGGACAATCAGCCTGGACCCTTCCATGATGGTCTCAGTGTCCTCTGAGAATTCGGGACTGCTGGCAATGACAGGGAGAAACTGCCTGCCTTTCTCACAGTCCTTTGCTCAAGGACACAGGCAGTATGGGAGAATCCTGTAGCAAATGGTCCTATTTTCCAATGTCTTGGCTTCCTTCCTGGAAAGCAGACATTACAACAGGTACAAACAACCTAACTCTAAAGACCTTGCACTCACTACTAGAAGTGATCCTCAAATAGATTTTAATACCTCTTCAGCAGTGCTTTCAGACAACTGTCTGGTGCCTCAGTGATGGTGGTGGTGGTGGTGGTGGTGGTGGTGGTGATGGTGGTGGAAGATAAATCCCCTGAAGTATGTCATGTAAAGCCAGACGCCTGTGTGCTGTCTGTATGCTTGGGATGGCACCCTCCTCCTCAGGTCAGATTTACAACTCCCAGAACACCTGACCATGGGGAATGGCCTTGTCTTGGGAAGTCACCTCCTAAAGGGGCATCTTCCTCTGGGAGGTTGAGAAAGCTAATGGGATCTGCTCGGTTCTTTGGGTTCCCCAGAGTGAGGCAGGAAGATGGAGTGTAAGAAGCTCATCTCTGAGAAGGCCCCATTGAGAAGGCACCCCAGAAGTGTGCCCCAGGAGCCTGCATGTGTTCAGGCCAGGTGCCTTCTAGGGGGTAAAGAGTATGTGGGTGCCTGTTGGCTAGTGCTCTTGTCAGCCTGCCTTCTCTCTGCCTCAGTGGGTCTAGGGGAGGAAACCAACACCTGGTAGATCCCAGTGGC